>WOVY01011709.1:0-188092 GCA_013436015.1 Rhipicephalus annulatus
CTTCCACTTTATGCTTCGGCCTGCGACACCTGAGAGCCTCGAAGTGGCACATCTCAAATTTATTTGCAGGTCAGTCGACCCGTGCGGGGTTGCGACATGGGGTGTGATGTATGCCTGGCCTGACCGGCGTACTCGGAGAGCAGGCACGAGACTTGCTTAAACACAAAAAGAGCATTTAATTAAAACAAGGGCAATAGCAAGCAGATTACGAAAGTTAACTTAAGAGGAACACAAATGTTCGCGCGATGGAAGAGAACAGCTAAAAAACAAACTATTCTTCAAATGAACATTACATCAGGTACATACATAACACAAATACGCGGAATGTTAATAAAATAACAACATGATGAAACAACAGAAGATACCAATAAAATTTACGAGAAAAGCTCAGGCTCGTGCTTCTGAATTGCCACGTGCGTCGCAGCGCACACACAAGTATACACTTTTCAAAAAGCTGGTTCTAATACAATTATGTATACAGTTTTTTTTTTAAGTCACAATTAAAATTCCATACGGACCAGGCCAGCTCTTGGTAACACGCAGGGGAGTTGACGGGGTGTCGCTGAAGATCTCGCCAGCTTAGTAGACGACGAGGGTGCCCGATATTGCAGCCGTCCCAATACGTTGCGTTGCGCGGGTCACTCTCTGCTCGCAGCCTATACCCGAGACTCGCGACCCCGACGACCGCACTTTTTGCTGGCTGCACGTCAACTGCCGATTTTCATGCAGTCCAAACTCTTTCGGGACGTCCTGTCCCCTTTGGAGGTCATTTCTTTTTCCTCCGAACACAGGTTTCTCCTTTCGGTACAGGTGTAGGGAAGACGCGCGCTTGCGGCCTGAATGTCCAACGACGGAATGTCCATCGAGACGGAATGTCCAATAGTGGACATTCCGTCCCGGTTGGACATTCAGGCTCGTTGGACATTCCGTCTCGATGAACATTTTGTCTCGATGGACATTCAGGCTCGTTGGACATTGAGGCTCGTTGGACATTCAGTCTCGGTTGAACATTCAGGCTCGTTGGACATTCAGTCTCGCCCGTCACGTGACCCATTGGACATTCCGTCTCGTTAGACATTCCGTCTCGTGGACATTCAGGCTTTGAATCGGAAGACTCGGCGGCGCCGCCGCTGCGTTTACAGTCGCCGGATGTCATCTTCCCAACACAAAAGCACCCTTCCTTAGACGATGGCGTGTGCGGGCGAAACGAAAATTGCAGTCACTTGTGACAGTGGGTTTTTACGCCCCAAAACCACGATAAGATGATGACAATTCCATATTGGAGGGCTGCAGAAATTTTGACCATCTCATGTCCTTTAACGAATACACCGACATCGCGCAAACTGCACGGGCTTCTAACCGTTTCTCCTCCATTGAAATGTGACCGTGGCAGCCAGGTTCGAATCCGCGACCTTCGAGTCATCAGCCGAGGGCTTGTAGTATTGATCCAACGTTGTAAGTAGCGCGAAACTTATCCAAGGACAGATTTAAAGACGACAATATGCAAGTGACTTTGCTCTGTATGTTTATTTAGTAAAAGTTTCTCGCGCTGCAAATGATGAATTTTCAACGTTCGCCGCTGTTGCTGTACTAGTGGCCCTTGCTAATAATCCCGAGGTTATACCGTATAGTGCCTATAGAATGAATACTTTTTCCTCTGCCAGGGTGCGCTTGGTAGTGCGCAGCACGCTAAAGGGTGGCGCCGCTTCTCACGGTGAACTCGATGCGCGCGCCCCACTCCGCCGCAAGGGGGCGCGCTCATCGAGAAACCCCACGAGATAGATTACGCACTGATGTCGACAATAGATTATGCACTGATGTCACATAGGATGTATGATAACCTCAAGGGAATGCACATAGATGAAGGTGGCTTCAGAAGTCTGGGTAGTGATCACAAACGTATCAAGCTAAGTTTTGGAAGAGCAGGGAAAGTGGGAAAGAGACAAGATGACCAATTACAGGAAAATTTTTATTCAGAAGGCAAATAGAAATAGCTACTAAACAAATTGAGGCAATAATCACTGAGGATAATAAAACAGTGTGGACATACAAAAATCTAATTAGACTGTTTGAGCTAGAGCTTGCTAAGGCACGTGGCAAGTCACCCTGGAAAAGAAGACACAAACCCAAAAGTTGGTGGGATGAGGAAGTTAAGAGACCCATAGCAAAACGTCAGGAAGCCTCTAGGGAACACAGACATGCCAAGCGGTGGGGCGAACCGACAGATGATGTTGAAAGAAAATGGGAAATCTTTCTAAGCTGTAGAAGGGATGCATCCCTTCTGATCAATGAAAAGATTAGAAGAAAGGGAGCTCAGTGGCTGGCAGAAGTAGATAAAAAAGATAGAAAGGCAGCTGCGAAATTTTGGAACCATGCATCTAAACTTCCTAAAAAATGAGAAGAACCTAGCGCAGAGGTTATAACTACAGCTCGAGGTGCTAGGCTAGAGGGGACGAAGCTATTGAATATATAGGAACAATGGTGACAGAAAAATTTCAACATAGAAGTGCTTTATTCACCACAATACACCAGGGATGAATCAAGTTACGCAATGGCTCCATTTTCACAACGAGAGTGGGAAAGGGCTGAGAAAAGGATTCCTAGTAGTACATCAACAGGCCCAGATGGCGTTCCAATTATGCTGACAAAGACATTAGGTTCAAAGTCTAAGCACGCTTTGAGAGAAGCAGTGAGCAAAATAATAATCGATGGTGAAGTCCCTGATGGATCGAAACTTAGCAGGATGAGCATGATCATAAGGAAAACGGGACAAAGCTGACATAAACAACTACCGTCATATAACAGTAACATCAATGGTCTACAGGCTGGCGATGCAGATTATAAAGGAAGACTGCAGGCATGGATAGAGGATGAGGGGGTACTGAAGAACTGCAGAATGGATTTCCGAAACACAGGAGGTTGGAATACAATCTGTTCTCACTGACGCAGTGCTTCGACATAGCGAGAAAAGGAACCACAGTCCTCTGTGTCTAGCACTTTTGGATATCAAGGGAGCGTACGATAGCGTGGTTGAGAGGGACTTGTGGGGAATACTGGACAACACTATAGGTGTGAAAGATGGAGTCACTAATCTTTTTAAAGGATATCTATAAAGGTAACAAGGCAGTTACAAAGTGGGAAAAAACAGGTATCCAAGCCTGCAGAGGTAAAACGGGGGCTTAGCAGGGGTGTCCTCTGTCACCCTTGTTATTCATGATGTACCTACAAGGATTAGAGGCCAAATGAGAGAAAAGTGGACTTGGCTGAGTTCAACCTCTCTTTCGTCAAACAAGGAAAACTCATTGAACATGCACTACCAGCATTGATGTACGCAGATGATGTAGTGTGAATGGCCAACAACAAGGAAGATTGCAGAGATTGATGGACATCTATCTGTGGTAATGAGGGAGATATGTTAGATTTCAGATTGAGTAAGGAAAATCAGCAGTCATGATTTTTAATGATAATGAAGGTAGCAAGCTTAGAATACAGGAGGTCCCGCTAGAGATAACAGATAAATACAAATATCTGGGGCGTATGGATAACAATAAGGCAGAGTACCAAAGGGAACACGAAATATACGTGACGACTAAAGGTAACAGGAATGCATCGGTGATGAAAAACAGGGCACTGTGGAATTACAATAGGCATGGTGTTGCGAGAGGAATATGGAAAGGGGTCATGGTTCCTGGGCTGACGTTCGGCAATGCAGCCTTGGGCATGAGATCAGAACTGCAAGCAAGATTAGAAATTAAGCAACGTAGAATAGGTAGGCTTGCCTTAGGAGCTCACGGGAGTACACCAAATCAGGGAGTACAAGGTGATATGGAAAGTACATCATTTGAAGGCAGGGAAGCTAGCAGCAAGGTAAAATTTGAGAAGCGATTGAGAGAAATGGGGGAGGAGCGTTGGGCTAGGAAGGTATTCAGCTACTTGTACATGAAGAATGTCGATACAAAATGGAGGAAGCGAACCAAAAAATTTACTGGTAGATATTTAGAAAACAGCAGGGGGCAACACCAAAAAGAATTATCGGTTAAGAAGAAGTTGAAGGAAGCTGAGACCGATATGTGGAGAATTAATTGGCATGATCAAGAAGTCCGCACTAGAGATCTATCAAACTTTTAAGCAGGAAATTGCCATGGAAAAGATCTATGATAATACTCGGGGTAGTTCTCTACTGTTCAAGGCCAGGACGAGAGTATCACGATCCAAGACATATCGTGCCAAATACGAAGGGGTAGACACGGTATGCAGTGCGTGTGGAGAGGAAGAGGAAACTGCCGAACACTTGATAATGTTCTGTAAAGGGCTTCACCCTATAGTTCAAGATGATGGCGCAGAGTTTTCCAAAGCACTGGGGTTTTGGGACAGGGAGGGCAAAATAGACTTTAAGCGGATAGAATTAACAAGAAGGATGTTATCTGATCATTGGTGGCTAAAGTCAAGGCACGTGTGGAAATTAACCCTTCACTGCAAAGTACGAGTTTTCAACCTCACTATTTAAAGGAAAAATAAATAAATCTAATTTTTGTCTTACTAAGTATTACGGCTTGGTGGCGTTAGCCACCGCCCGATCTAAAGGGTACAGCCATATCAATAAATTCATCCATCCATCCCACGGTGAACAGTGGTGGCAGCGAATGCTGCACAGTGACGCGCTGGCAAACCAACTCAGGGCTGTCCAGAGGTGGCGGCAGAGGGCTCCCACGTTGGGCCTCTTTGTCCCAACGTGGGAGCAGCCAGCATGAGTCCTGGAATGATCCTCAGGACCTGAATAAAGTTCTTCGTACCGTATACCATACTAAATTGAGAGGCTGTAAAAAGTTTGCTGTATACGCTATCTCCGCTTGGAAGTGTTGGCCACAGCAAACGTTTAGAATATATTTTCATGTGCTTCCATGACGTGCATAAATGCTCAAGATCCGGGTCCATCGCTATAGCGCTGATGCCGCCGACGTCACTGTGTAAGAAGCATAATGAATGTTTTAGTGACTTCAAGCCACATTAGAGTAACTTGCAATGAGCGGGGATTCACAGGTATACACTGCATCAGGCAAGTCAAGAGAATATCAGCTGTGAAATACACTTATTTCTTTTCTGAGCTTGTGTTTGAAGTAGCCAAATTCGCTCGAATTTTGCAAGGTACTTTGCATCTTCACGTGATCCTGCCAAACTTCTTGTTTTAGCATCGGCTTTCCGCAGCCGTAAACGTTGGAAACCGGATATGTTGCGCAAACTTGTGACACCAAGATTAACCAGGCAAGCACATGATTGCTGCGGCAGAAACCTGATGCACTGTTAGAGGAGCTGGTGTGAATTCTCGGTGGCGGCATAGTTATGAATGCGTTGCATGGCTATAGAGAAACGAAAAAACCGTCCGGCAGCGGTGTCATAAGCGCTCTCCAATGGTTTTGTTATCAGTTACGTCATTCCCAAGCACGCGCCTAATTGACTGCGTTGTGAGTGACGGTGTGTCTAATCTCATTAAACGAAATGTGTGTCTAATCTCAATAAGAAGCACGATATAACCAGTCATTGGGAAACGCTTCAGTGTCACGTCGTTTTGGGAACCCACTTCTAAACACCAGGGCCACACGCTTCAGTTTTCGTTGATTAGCCGTTTGTACGGAGTGCTTCGGCGGTGATTGTTATTTATCACCCAATTTGCACACCTCAATTCTAAACTGAAATAACGCTTTCGAATGCTATTAATGTCAACTGTTTTTAAGTTTTGTTCAAATTTATTCGAAATCGTGATGAGTGAATGAGAAGGGCTTACAGTGGATAATATAATGGTCAACCATTGTCGCACCCTCCACTGCACTTTTAGGGACACGGTATCATGGACCTGCACAAAGGAGACACTGCTCTTGTATTCTGTGAGTATATATTTCAGCCGCAAAGCACTGCTCAACAGCTTGAACGCGTTGTGAACGCGTGTCACTGCATGTTACGAATTCCGCACTGTCTCTGTTAGGTTGCATTGCAGTGATTTGACGCAGCCTTTCAAAGTGCAAGATTTGTTGTCATGATTTTCGTACTCTTTTTTTTTTCTGCTGTAACCTCTTCAAAGACAGCTTAGAAGCGCGTTTATTTCATCTGAAGCGAAAAACACAAGAAAAATAATTAACTGAAAATGCAAAAAAGCAAGAAGCACTTTCCAAGTAATATTTATTTATTTATTTATTTATTTATTTATTTATTTATTTATTTAAACTTACGTTGACCGGTTAGACATAATTTCGTGGGAGCCCGCAAGAAAATATCAATAGCATCCGAATGAAAGACATATGAAAGACTCAAAGAAAACTTAAACTTGTAGTAACGTAGTCAAACAAACGATAGGACTGAATAACATCCGAGGTGACCCTGCAGATTAACAATTACATCCCTCTTTCGGGTTTTGTCTTGCATCACATTTAAATATCCCGCCTAACCCGGCCAGATATCGTATTTCCAGTGCTGCAATTGCTTTGCGGTAGATGGCACCACTCATCCGCTTCAAAGCTCAGCAAGGAAAACTCGCTCGTCGGCGTAAGTTTGGCATGGAAACGTATTCACAGCGCAAAGAAAAAAAAATGACATGGGGAAATGTGAAACTTCCTTTTGACTAATGTAACGTGAAGTAAAGAAGTGGAGATAAGAATACAGCAGATATTAAAAGAAGGAAATTTAGGGCCTTTGCTGCAATTCCTTCTCAAGGACGTTGCTCCTACCACCGGAACTACCACCATCATCTTCGTGACCATCGTCATCATCATCAACTGTAACTACCACTAAAGGGGAGAACTCTAATGGAAGCGTGCCAGATAGCGTGCCAGGTAGCTGTTAGAAATACTTGATATGTAATGCTAAGGTAGAAAGAAATTGCCAAGTTTCAGATTTAAATACTTGTAAGATTCTATTACATATATCATATAATCACCTTCAGCGTGACAGCATGATTATGGAATAGATAGATAGATAGATAGATAGATAGATAGATAGATAGATAGATAGATAGATAGATAGATAGATAGATAGATAGATATAGATAGACAGACAGACAGACAGACAGACAGACAGACAGACAGACAGACAGACAGACAGACAGACAGACAGATAGATAGATAGATAGATAGATAGATAGATAGATAGATAGATAGATAGATAGATAGATAGATAGATAGATAGATAGATAGATAGATAGATAGACTGACGGAAACACAGACAGACAGACAGACAGACAGGCAAGCAGATAGATAGATAGATAGATAGATAGATAGATAGATAGATAGATAGATAGATAGATAGATAGATAGATACCTGTCACCTTTTATTTTCTATTCCCCCTCTTTTTTTTTCTAGATATGCACAAGCGCACTGAGCACCACCAACTACTCAAGGCAGTCAAATCGCCAACCGATATCTCATTTTGCCCGACCCTCAAATCCTACAGTAATTTCCGAGCAGCGGGCTTTTTTTCCCTTGTTTTTTTCTTTCTTGTTGCTGGAAACTCGGTGTGTCTAATCGTGAATCAACGCAAGGTAGCCTGGTTACTCCTTCTGTAATACTTCTGTCAAAGCACGTTTAACAAAGGCCACTATATCTCAACCCTTGCAGCGGGTTGATTTTTGTTGGCCGCCTGAATTTGTGCAGTCAATCTGAGCTCGCGTGCACAGGCTCTTGATACTGTGCATGGGGTTTCACGCTTGGCTTATAAACTATAGCGTGAAAAAGGACAGAAGAGAGGGAGGGAGAAAGAGGGCGACATCTGCAAGTTTTATATGCAATATGTTATTGGTGCCATCGTTCTCTATACTCATCGCCGTTGGTTTTTCATTTTGATAAAGGGAGAAAATTGGAAAAAGAAGGGACATATTTATTTGCACTGATAGTATATCAGAGTGGTAGGCATAGCCTTCAATAATTGTTATATAATTAATTTAATGAAAAAAAGGCCAAGTGAATGAATGAACGCGGCGTTTGTTGATAAAACTGGTATCACGATTTTGAGTACAATTTCTAGTTATCCGAAGAGTACGGTTTTCATTCGTGCATTCTGTTTGATGAGCTAATGATGTCCGAGTGTTTATGAACCTGCGAAACAAAAGAACACGCACCCATGCTTTGCTTTTGGGGTGTTCTAAAGAACAGATGGTCAGAAACCAATTCGGATTAACCTGCTACGCACGGCGCGCATCGCAATCATATCGTTGTTTGGAACGTAAAGCTTCATAACTAAAATAGTTTTAATATCTGATTAGCGGTGTGACTTTTCCCTGCGATGACAGCAGCGCACATACGCTTGAGGGATAATATAAGAACAAAGTATATCGTCAGTGACGCTTCGTGAACACTGCCTACACAAAGAATACACGACAAGTTTTGGTTATATACCTATTTTGCTTTAGAGTTTCTGTACTATTTCAAAGCGACTTAACTGTTCCTTGCGCAGACGTGACGGTGAGCAACCTAGGCCACGACCCCCTCTCCCTATCTCTCGTGAGCCGCTCGTGTTGCCAGCAAGTTGCACCGGGTGACGTCGACTGTGACGTAAGTCAGACAGCTATTCAAAGCACATTCGAATGCCTTGCTGTAAGGTCTGTATAAATATAATGCATGTCATTAAACGAGGACTTGTCTATCCTTACTAACCTAGCCTGACCTACATAATTCAATAGAAATATAAAACAGCGCTTCAACACAGGGCGCAGGAAGGGAGAGTCACACACGGGGCAGTGCGTGTCAGCGCCGAGTGTGTCTCTTCTCTCCTGTATTGAGACACTGTTTTATATTTTCATCACGGAACCTCACCAACTCATTCAATCTGCTTGTCTTCTTCAGGTTAACCTCTAACCGCTGTTGATTCTTGCGATTGACAGTAATGGCGTCAGCCTGTAATAACTTATAGGAAAATACGGAGGTATACCACAGTCTTGAGCGGGGTAACAGCCGTGTGTGCTTTGCGAGTATTGTAACAGTATTCACGATTTTATTTTTTGTCATCGCTTACGCTTAATAAACGTTGTGACATCACTATTATGCCGTAAATCAGTCGTTCCGTGCCCGGCGTCTCAGCCACTTTTGTGACCATCCCAAATGTATCCGAAAAAAAAAAATCGGGCTGATGTAGTGCATCGGAAACAGTGAATTGCAAGAATATTTTGTAGAGAAAAAAATGTCTGGTCATGCGGCAGCCTTACAAATGTCACAGATGTTTTCTTGGTGTTCTTTGTAAAAACATTTATTCTGAAAGAATCGTTTCTTGTTTCAATACCAAATTACGTAACTATAGGTCAACGGGGAACTTCAAAGATGTTTTTCTTCCTTAAAAAAGAAATGTAATCATAAAACTTGACATGTGAGAACTATTTATTTGCTTCCGATTGACGTATACAGATGATATTTAGTTGGAGCATCACCGTGTGTAAATTGTGTGTCAGTGTGAACAGAGTGAGGATTTTTTCAAATTTGAGACTTTTTTCCCTCACAAAATTTAGAAAATTTAGAAGCAGTGATCTGAAAATATTTTAACGCGAAAGGTACCATTCCTATAGTAAGTGTTGATTACCGAGATATCTATACTTGAAGCGATGTTACACAAAAAAAAATGAAAACATAGAATATTTTCGCGAAATTTTTGAGCGGCATATACGGGGTAAAACTTTTCAGTAGTGCTGTTCATCTTCAAGCACTTTACACTGGGGTCCACTGCCCGCAGGGCAGTATTATGCATCGCCGACAAGACGCCAGAACAGGGAGAGAGAACAGAATATTTTTATCTTCTAACGACATCATTGGGAGTTCTTCAGGCGAAGAGCCATCATACATCTGGAATGTGCCTGAAGGCACTCGCATGGCAGAAGTAACAATGAAAACCGGCATTCATATACATGTTCAGCATATATCCGTGTACACAATTTCAATGGAACTAAAAAAAGAGAACATGTTTAATAACACTTAAAAACTATTTAGAGAAATAGAAATGTAATATATTTAGCGAAAGGAAATGTTAAAACGGGTTGTTCTATGTAAAAAAAACGGGGGTAGTTACAACACTTAGAAAATCGCTTTACACAGCTGTGGGGCATAATAATATGATGCATTGCTTATTGTGTAATACTGAGTGCGAAAGAAAAATTACAAACAAAAAACAATGCGAAAATTTATGAACTGTTTCCTTTATGCCTTCATTCATCTCTGAAAAACTATTCTTTAACTTGTTTGCGCATCAAAGTATTTGACGTAAAGCGTTCTCCTTCTATTTTTTAGAACCAACCATAAGTATTCGGGGTAAAGCTTTCCCACTCTATTTAATAGAACCGAGCATAAGGGGTAAATCTCTCCCCTTCGATTTTATAGAGCTGACCATGGGAATTTGCGGTAAATCTCTCCCCTTCCATTTTATAGAGTTGACCAGAGGAGTTTGGGGTAAATCTTTCCCCGTCAGCTTTTTAGAACCGACAATAAGTATTTGGGGTAAATATTTCCCATTCCTTTTTTTGAACCGACCATAAGTATTTAGGGTAAATATTTCCCATTCCATTTTATAGAACCGACCATAACTGTTCGGGGTAAAGCTTTCCCCTTCCATCTTATAGAACCATTCATAAGTATTTAGGGTAAATCTTTCCCCTTCCATATTATAGAACTGACCATAGGCATTTGGGGTAAATTTGTCTCCTTCAGTTTTATCGAACCGACCATGAACTGGCCCCTTCATACCCTATTCTATACGAAGGCCGACATGGCAGTTTTGACCTCGAATATATGGTTAGACAGGAACAAAGAAATATCGTTTCCATTTGGCATGGTCACCCATCTTCACACTTAACCAGATAATATCCATGCGGTTATTGTCCATTATAACAATTACTGATTATCCACATAGTCTATTGATTATAGAAAACAAATATTGTCAGTGTGCCCAGTTTTTGTTCTCTGCCCGCAAAGCCATTTCTGCACTCTTCCCCCTAATTTGGCGTACGCGTCCCCACCGTGTCATTTTTGTGCAACGGGACTGCACCACAAAAAAGTGGCCAGCCCCCTACCTTACACGAATGTCCTTGCTTGTTCGGTAAACTAAAATTATATTATTAAAAATAGTTGTTTTACCCCGTGCTTTATATTTTTAGCAGTTTAGATATTTTTGTCCTTCTTTATGTTGCTGCCTTGGCTTTTCTGACTTCAACGTGGTTGCCGGCTGGTTTTAGGATCAACTATCCTTTTCAGTTCTTTTGTATATCGGGGACGCACCTTATGAATTAAGAATTTTCCTCTGCGTGTTGCTTCTGGTTGATTGCCTCTTCCGGCAAGTAGTTTCACGACGTTTTTCAATGCTTCTCTTCACTGTGTTCTGCGTGCCATGAAAAAGGCCTTGTGTTCGGATTCGTTGCGAATCATTTGTGAGTTCAGCACTGTGTGTTCGTGTTCTTTCTTAAGTGTTTCATACTTTTGCGTCAATAAAGCTAACTCAATAATGAGCCAACTCGCGCAACCAGCAGTTTCAGCGACTTTTTGTCATATTAGGATGCCACTCAATCTGCATTATATGAAGCAATGCTCGGGCAACGTACGGTTACTCACCCGTAGGATACCCAGAGCTTCGCACTTGTCATGATTCACTTCGTGGAGTTGCGTGGATTTCCCCCCTTTGATTTATAATTGCCCTGAATTAATGTAGAGATGACGCATTGGTTCGAAGGCACCACTATAATTGTAACGATACTGTGTATTGTGCTGCTGGAGTCGAGACAGCCCAATTATAGTTTTACTTATAATGAATGGACATATGTGTGCTTGTAGAAGTGTGCAACGCTCTACGTACAATGTTTGTCATTGATGATACGTGCGCAACACGAAACTGCTCTAATGCGATGCCTGTACTACTCGTGTGATTGTTTTCCGGCTCGTCTCTTTTGCTACAGTCCATGTTGCTGATCGGAGGTGACATGGGAGACATTTACCCGGGCGACAGCCAGAACCTCACGGCTTACTACCCAAATTTGGTGGGTCACCAAAGGACGATTTTTTGAAGTTTTTTTTAACTGACACCGTTTAATGCACAGCAGTTATTGTAGTCACAGTATCAATTTGGTTTTGGCACCTTCTTGTCGAATTCGGCGCTGTTACTTCCTTGTGGTGACAGTGTGCATGAAGTTGTGTAGTTGCGCTTATAGACATTATTTTTGGCAGAGGCGTTACGCATGCCTCAAGAAAAAAAAAAGAAGCACTGTATTTGGGCTATGTCATATAGACATGAAATGCGAAAGCTCTCAAGCGTGTTGAAAAGGTCGTTTGAAAAGTTTCTGCTTTGCCCTTAAATTGTCGCGCTTTATGTGGAGAGGCAATGGGTCAATGAGAAAATTACCTGGGAAGTCCTGGGTCCGTGTGGAGTCTGACGGTGACAAGAAAATAAGCCCGAAGCACATTTGAAGACGGTAGTAATACGGCGCAATTAAAACGTTTTCAACTGCGCCAGTACTGAAGGCATTCTCGTGTCTGAAAACTTCTTCTGGGCCAAAAAAAAACAACAACAAAACATATGGCATAAAGGTTAGATTGCTACCGAAGAATCAAAACAAAAATTATCACTTCATAGTTTATTACTGTGCCCCGTCCTTGGGATCTCTTGAATAATTTCGATCACTCTCAATCACTTATAACTCACAATAAAAATCTACACGCGAGCATTTTGTCGGCCATACAATTGTGGTCGCAGCGGAAGAGACCAAAACTTGTGACGTGGTGCGTTCCACGGATCTCCGTAGCAGAGATGCCGCTTCCTGAAACCCCTACGCCAGCTCGCGTATACGTCAAACGCGGTTGCTCATAGCAAATGCGTTCTATGTAGACACTGCAAATTTTGTTTGAAAAAGCTTCGCCATACTGCGACACCAGCGCTGTCGCTGTCCTACTGGCGTTACGGGAGGTAATCGCGTAGTTCCGAGTCGATGTAAACCTTTCGATGGACAATAACAGGTAGCTTGCATGCCAATCTTTGAAGCCGACTTAAGAAAAAGAGAGAGGGGACAACGCTACAAGACTCTTTTTTTTTGTAAAATATGGCACATCATGACAACGCCCAACACGACATAAATGATATCCTGGCTTTATATTTCTCGCAGAACTGTCTACCAAAGAACTATAAATGTAGTGGAGTTGTGTAGTAACTACAATGACTCCGGCCAGTGGCCCATGTGTGTACACGCCTTTCATAATTTCCAACTTGTTTTTGACATTATTTTCTGCCACTTGAGTGACAATTTGCCTACTGCACATCATGCTAAATGTGCACGCAAGCTAGTCACCACGTTACATGCAGGTAAGCTGCATATTGTGACGCGCAGAGCATTAACGTACATAGAGAGGGAGGATCGAGTGAGTTAGAAGGTTCAAACTTTCCTTCGCGGAAATCTGCAATTTTGTAGGTGTACGCTCACACATACAAACACTCGCAAGAACATACATGAAGGTTCGTTGAGCACCCTACCTTCTAAAAAATATATTTTGCTACTACCCTGGGGCAGAGGCATTCAGAAGAGATTTTTTATGTATATTTCAAGTTTGTGTATGCCGTGCCCAGAACCAGACGCCAACTCAGATGCCTGAGCAACGAATGGAGAATTGCCTATATTGGGTGAGCCTCGTAACGGTGCAAAAATGCCTGTTATAATAAAGCAGCGCCAGGCCATGTGTTCGTTTTCTTCGTCTCCGTGTGCTGGCGAGAACCGCAAAGATAAATTTGTTCCAACTAGGCCGAATCGCAGTTTTGCTTCCACGAAACAGTTGTACATTGTTTAGTGTCTTTTGATCTAACCAACTCAACGCGTCTTCAAGCTTAATCCGCCTTGCTAACTTGCAAGGGCTCCTGATTGAGGCCGATTTCCCGCTAATTGTTCATACGCGACGGGCCCAAATCGCTGCAGTTACAAGCGGAACGAATCCCCGAGAAGCAAGCCTTCGGGGTAGAGGCCTAATTTCGCTTAGAGGCGGCTAACGAGCCCGAAGCCGGAAATGGCAAATCAAGGACAAGAACCTAGTTGTGAGTGTCTTTGAACAAACGGAAAGTAGTTGTTCGTGCCTCCTACACACTGTGTATGCGTACGCTATATACTGGGCCGCAGCCCGTGCGTTCTTCACTCCCTCGTAAGTAGTCGGTGCGAGGGAGGCGATAACTGGACAAATTGCTCCCCGCTGAAATTACACAGTGCGCTTTTACTATACTGCAGCTCGGCCGGCATTTCATTCTTCAATTACGGGGGCAGCACCCACAAGACGCTGTTTTATACAATGTTCTCGAGGGTGCGGCCCGGAGTTGGCGCAAGGCAGCATGGTGTCGACCACCAGAATCATAGACCAGTAATCAGTGGAGTTGGGCGGGCGGGCCGATGCGAGGCTCTGTTAAACATGTCGCAATAAATTACGTCAGGTCCTTTGCTGAGCATGAAGTAGCCGCGGCCGGAAGTGATCTGCGGTGTGCAGCTGTTCTCCACCAGATACACAACTACTACGTGTTGAACCTGATGTATGTATGAGTTGTTAAACACACGGTGTTTATGCATTCAGCGGCTTTTCGCTGCCCCAAACCGCGATGTGTTGTGGTGTTGACTAATATTTATATAGGAAAACATTGAAGCAAGCACTTGCGGATGACATAATACGCACTTCCGTTGGGCCTTGTGTGCTTAACGTTACAAGTCGTTTCTGTAGCTTAGGGGGGCACTGCAGCGAAGTTCTAGCAAACCTGGACATCGTTAGGGTATACCGTATGCGAGGCTGCCGATCTGACATTCATGCCACGGTATGCGGCCGTGCGGCCGTGCGGTTGTTTGGGTGTTTATATAGATGTCAAGCAGGGAAGGCAGATTTTAGTCAGTTGGTTTGAAATGTGGGTCTATTTGTGAAATCACACAGGCACTTTAGATCACGATCAAGGCTGATCTGGATAGGGCTTATTGATCATAATAAGAAGCTTGTCGCTACTTCAAGGTACACCTTCAGGGAACCTGATTCAGATCCAGTTTGGCGCAGACATCAGACCAATCAGCCATGAAGCAGTATAGCGATGCGCACCGCGAGATCATCTTGATTCCGATCGGGCCTTATCGCGATTCAATGTGACCATGTACCAGCAGTTCATCCGGTTCAAGCCTGCAGCTCCGAATCCACCCTGATCACGATCAAAAGAGTCCGTGTGACACCAGCATAAGACTGAGTCGTTCGTGAATGAGCACGCCCTGTGTGTGAAAATTCGGTGGCCACAAAAAGTGTTTCTGCATGAAAAAAAAGACCGCAACTTGTACACAGGAGAAAGAAAAAAAAACAGTAGATAAATGATGGTTTTTTATAGCCACATTGTTATGAGATCTCAGTGCGGTAGATCACACTGATTTGATTAAGTGTTGCTGGTGAAATTGAAGCACGTAGAATGTTTGCCACTGGTAAATTGAGAAGTGGAGGGTCAACCCTCCCCACATAGATAAAAATTCCAGCTGCACCACTTACATCTACAGTGTCAAATAAGACTAAGACTGCTGCTTTAGTGAGTTGATTCTAATTTTAAACAGATTTACCAAGATGAGCTTATCACTGTGCCTGTGTGCCTTTCCATGAGTGTTCGTCTTTCTGCTTTGTAAATATGTCTTAAATACAGCCCGCACTGCACCCAATTTCAATTCCATTTGTATATAAGCAGAGACTGCGTGCGTGCAGCCCGTTCTGATTTTTGCGACCGCTACGCTGTTCAGAGGAACTGCGGTTGCACCGCTTCAATGGAGTGGACACAGCACCGAGCAAGGGTGCCCCTGAAATTAAACGGGCCCCGCAGCGTGTCTATACGTTTACGCCGCTGTTGGTGCGAAGACCACCGGGCAGCCTCCGCATGACCGCGGTAGCGGCTGCTCGTGCGCAGTGGCTGAGGGAAAACTACCTGGGCGGGCGCCGGTAGCCGGCAATTACGTACCTTGTGTAATTGAACTCTGACACTCATTTTGACAGTTGCTTACCGCGGCGGGCGCACGTTAAAGAACCCCAGGTGGTCTAAATTTCCGGAGCCCTCCACTACGGCGTCTCTCATAATCATATGGTGGTTTTGGGACGTTAAACCCCACATATCAATCAATGCTTACCGCGGCTCTAACCATGCCTCTCTCACTTATCTCTCTTTCCGTGACGCTCAAGTGCCTTTGCCGATGCCTTCGTTTCTCTTTATCTCCCTGATCATCGGAAACCGTTGTTTGCGTCAGCGATTGCTCGACATGTGCGGAAGCAGTGATCATCTTAACGGACTGGGCGTCCATGCTCACCCCAATACTGGCCACAGTCACGCGCAATAGTTTGTGGACCTACTTGTACCACTCTCTCTTTTAATTTTTATAACTGAGCGGCCTGAAGCGTTGTACTGAATCGTTCCTTCTAAAAGACATGGTGGGTGAACGCGGACGCTAGAAAGAAGTAATGACACCACAGACGCAAGCAGCTCAGTTGTGCTAGAATTATTATAATTCTTTGTTTTTTTTTTCGGCTGGCGCCATGGTCTATAAACTTCTGCTCGTGAGTGTCGGTAGGTAGGTAATCAACTTTATTGATTCACGAAGGAATCGTTTGAGGGGGGGTGTGGTTGGGGAAGTGGAATCAGGATGACGACGAGCCCTCGGGCCGCTCTAGGTGGCCGGACACTGCTGTGCTTCGGCGACCCTTCTGGCCCAGCTCACTGTCCGGAGCTGTAAACCCGGTTGCGAGCTGCGCAGAGCAGCCTCCCATCGCTCCTGGTGTTCTGACCCTTGACACGAAGGCTTGGGTGCGAGAAGTTGCAGTGATATAATAAAGCGTGTTTTAAATAGACGATGCATCCCTCGCAAAGCTTCTCGTACGTATGTACACGGCAAAACAAGGCTCGATCGCGCTATACCACCATTACGCTGTCTATATGAAAACGCGGTCGCTGGTCACGAAGTAAGGAGTTTGGTCACGCTTAAGTCGCACGGAATATCATTTCAAGGCACCCACACTGAACGGGATGCCTTTAGCCGTTTGTTCGTCAGTAACCGTCATTTCGAGAGACGAGTCGCACGCAACCTGTTTCGTTCCAGTACCTCGTGGACCGGGTGGGTTACTGCGAGTTGGAGATCGCAGCACCGGATGGCGAGAAGCTGCTTCACACGGTGACCTTCAACACGACCGTGCCCAGGGGAGGACCCAGTGTGCCTCCTTTCCTTCGTGGTAAGTGAATGCAAAAAAAAAAAAACAAGAAAAACAGCAACAATTTTTTTTTCATTTATTGAAGCCTTAAGGGCCCGAAGGCATTACATAAGGCATTACATTACGCACAAACGCTGAAAAAGGAAGAAAAGACGAAGAAAGGGTGAAAAAACATCTCTAAGAAAGTAAACAAGCAAGCAGAAAAAAAACAACTACCATAAACTGGAAATAAAACAGCAATATACACAAGTAATCAGCATCATAATACATGAGCCACTAAAAGTTAGTTACTAACATGGTTCAACTAGGAATTCATTTTAGTTTAGGTCAGATGGATTGTTATTTTTTCGCGAAAGGTCGTGGGGTCGGTGGACGAAACAATACTGTCGGGGAGGGTATTCCACAGGGTTATTGCATGGGGGAAAAAAGAATCTTTCATCGATGATGTGCGGCGGGACACTTGAGCTTGAGGACACTTGAGGGCACTTGGAGGACACTTGAGCTTCGCCTTATAGAGTATATAGCTGCGATAGAGTATAATCCGGCATCGCGCGCTTCCCCTTCCGAAGGGCTAACCTGCTTCAGTTCTGTTCGGTGCATGCCTCAACCGTGCCATAAAGAAAAGAACGATTGTGACCGTAAATGTGGCCATTTCAAGCTATCGTTGAATTCCTACTGTGAGAACAGTTGACAAGTGTCCACTAGGTTATAATTATTTCTTTTGAGAATTAGCAAAGGGCTCATTACGAGGCCGTACGGCAACACACGAACACACGCAGCTGTTCACTCTGCTGATGGTTCCGCTGCCGAAGATGATTACACGCGACATTCATGTCGTGCATTTTTCTCGAAGCAGTTTCTACAAATCTGCTGGCTATGTGCTTGACATCTGCTTGCCACGCAAACGGTTTGTGTTCGATCCTTGCTCAGACTCGACAATTTTCATTTTTTTAGTTTATTTGCACATTTCTCGATTTATTAAGGTAGATGATGATTTTCTGCTCACAACCAACGACACCAACGCCGACATTGACGCCGACACCAGAACTTCTGCGAAACGAGCTTTCTAACGCTACCGCATTGACGGTATACCACAGGACCTTGCGGTATAATGAGAAAATCACATCATATACACCGAGTGCTTTGCTGATGAGTGAGGCGAAGCGTCCGTCAGTCCATACGGGCTTCCGTCCGTCCCTTCGTTCTTGCTTTCGTCCTTCCGTGCATTCGTTCGTGCGTCCATTCGTGCATCCGTCCGCGCGACCGCCCGTCCGTCTGCTTGTCTGCCTGTACGTCCGTACGTCCGTGTGTCTGTGTGTACGTATGCTTGTCTGTCTGTCCCTCCGCGCTGCCGTCCGTCCGCCCGTCGTGCATCCGTCCGTCCGTCCATCTAGTGAGCACTCCAAGTACCGCCATCTCGCATCTTTACATCATATATTTACGATATACAAGTACCGCCATCCAGCGGACATTCCAAGGACTAAACGAGGGCCACCTACTACTACTACTACTACTACTACTACTACTACTACTACTACTACTACTACTACTACTACTACTACTACTACTACTACTACTACTACTACTACTACTACTACTACTACTACTACTACTACTACTACTACTGACTACTACTACTACTACTACTACTACTACTACTACTACTACTACTACTACTACTACTACTACTACTACTACTACTACTACTACTACTACTACTACTACTACTACTACTACTACTACTACTACTACTACTACTACTACTACTACTACTACTACTACTACTACTACTACTACTACTACTACTACTACTACTACTATACTACTACTACTACTACTACTACTACTACTACTACTACTACTACTACTACTACTACTACTACTACTACTACTACTACTACTACTACTACTACTACTACTACTACTACTACTACTACTACTACTACTACTACTACTACTACTACTACTACTACTACTACTACTACTACTACTACTACTACTACTACTACTACTACTACTACTACTACTACTACTACTACTACTACTACTACTACTACTACTACTACTACTACTACTACTACTACTACTACTACTACTACTACTACTACTACTACTACTACTACTACTACTACTACTACTACTCTACTACTACTACTACTACTACTACTACTACTACTACTACTACTACTACTACTACTACTACTACTACTACTACTACTACTACTACTACTACTACTACTACTACTACTACTACTACTACTACTACTACTACTACTACTACTACTACTACTACTACTACTACTACTACTACTACTACTACTACTACTACTACTACTACTACTACTACTACTACTACTACTACTACTACTACACTACTACTACTACTACTACTACTACTACTACTACTACTACTACTACTACTACTACTACTATACTACTACTACTACTACTACTACTACTACTACTACTACTACTACTACTACTACTACTACTACTACTACTACTACTACTACTACTACTACTACTACTACTACTACTACTACTACTACTACTACTACTACTACTACTACTACTACTACTACTACTACTACTACTACTACTACTACTACTACTACTACTACTACTACTACTACTACTACTACTACTACTACTACTACTACTACTACTACTACTACTACTACTACTACTACTACTACTACTACTACTACTACTACTACTACTACTACTACTACTACTACTACTACTACTACTACTACTACTACTACTACTACTACTACTACTACTACTACTACTACGTACTACTACTACTACTACTACTACTACTACTACTACTACTACTACTACTACTACTACTACTACTACTACTACTACTACTACTACTACTACTACTACTACTACTACTACTACACTACTACTACTACTACATACAATACTACTACTACTACTAATACATACATACATACATACATACATACATACATACATACATACATACATACATACATACATACATAACATACATCGGGGACGCACGACCCATGATTTTAGGAGCTTCGCCCTTAAAAAGAAGTAGAGTCGAGCCACGGCCTGTCACAGGACCATGCAAAATTGTCCAAACTCTAGCGCCAGAACTTAACGTGCAAAGCTTGCTGTGGAACACACGGTAGATGCGCGGGTCTGTAGTCGCTCGTGTACTCAGTTCGTACGGTGACTGCGTGGGCTGCTTTCGTCGGTGGGCGCCGCCGAGAAGCAACGGCGCAGAGGAGTTTTAAGGGCGAAGCTCCTTACCGTCAAGCCGTGTCCCTTGTCCGTCGGCGTGACACGCTATGGACATATCCGTTTGCATATGGATATCCATATGTATGTCCAGAATGACTATCCACATGGATATTCATAAAGATATGTGTATTCATATAGATCAACGCCTCCTCTAGAAAGATGCCTGCGACTTTAGCCGAGGAGCCGGTTCCCGGCCCTCTCCTGTTCTCTCCTCCTTCGCTCCCCAAAACAGTGTCGGCTGCGAGCGTTCGCTGCGGCGGCCGCTTGAAATCTTACTGCCCCTAAAATCAAAGCAATGTGTACTGCTGTTTTGGAGGCAACACAGCCATGCCTCAGTGATGGTATCACTTCCGAATTTAGCGGAAGTACTAGTGTCGGCTGCGAGCGCTCCTCACGGAGAAAACACTGCACCATGAGGAACTTCCTGTTCCTATGAGAAAGCGTGTGATGTAGCAGGCATATTTCTAGAGGAGGCGTTGTATAGATATTCATATGAGTATGCATATCCGTATGCATGTCGATATGAACATTCATATGGACATCTCAACACCATACGTACATTGTGATTAATAAACAGCTTTGTATTTACTGTACACATGTGTTGTCACGTCTTCGTATGATCGAGTGGGCAATGTACGCGGGTTAATCATCCCCCGGAGCATCGCTCACTCCTCATCATTCACTTCGTGAATATGCTGTGACTTTTTTTCAATGGACAACTGACGTTCTACCTCGAGCTTTTAGAGCTTCGCTCTTAAAACATGGAGCACGCTTGATCTTAACCTTCAAGAGTAAAACGCGATAACGTAATAGGGTTCCCCGCACACACTCTTCAACCACGCTGCAAGAAAGAGAGCATTGCTGCGCGTAATATTAACCGCTGTAAACTATCTTAAAATACCTACTCGATGTATGTGCAGTCGCGGAGTGCCCACTAGCCCACTTCACCATAACCCTTCCGCTTGCAAATCGGGGATGTGCCCATTACGAGTCCGTTAGGTGCAGCGTATACACCAGCGCAACAGTACACTTTTTTGTTTTTCAATGAAGCAGTTTCAAGCGCAGGCGTAGTAGAGCACTTGCTTGCCTAATAGAAAGCCTGCTTTCGAGTCTCACCCAAACCAATCATTTTTATTATTGATGTATTTGCATCTGTGTTTATTTTCGCTCCTGGTCAACGCCAATATTCATCTTACAACCAACGTCGCCGACACCTGACTTGCTGCGAAACGCGCTCATTCAGCTATCGCATTAATATTCTTAATTATCATGCTATTGGGGAATAAATGACAGGGTTGAGCGCGGAGGTCAGGGTGCTTTTGATTGCTGCGCTCCGGCGTCTCACTCGCAATCGCCTACCGCAGACTTCTTCACTCCGGCTGAGCTGAAGACGTGCCACAGCCCCGACATGGACCCGACGCGGTCGTGCCAGCCCGTGCTGTGCGACATCAAGTACAACGGCGTGCGGAACTTCTTCAACGAGACGAGCCAGCGTTGCGAGCCCACGGCCAACTGCTGGGACAACGCGGATGAAGAGATGGTGAGGACAGTGTGCTTTGCCTCGAAAATATTCCTTTGCGCACACATTCAACGTGGTCACGTTCTCGACCCGGTTAAAAAAAGATTGCAATTATAAACAACGAAGAGGTAGTGTCTTTGACCTTTGAATGAAAAATAGCCTAACATAAGCTTCCACTGGATAAAGTAGTTTATAGAAATTTTCCCCGCTAAGATTAGCAGTCATTCTCATGGGGGCTATCGAACTTTTCTTTAGTACTTCCTAGAAATAGATACCAATCAATAAATATTTGCTATTGGTAATAACAATAACGCAGCTGCTTAGTGCGCGCAAACGTATTCAGGAGCAGAAGTACAACCTTGTTCCATTATAAAATTAAGTATTTAGCATGTATGTAAATAATAAAGTCGGATTTCAAAGGTTCAGGTTGGGAGCGGTTTGGCAACGGAATACAATATAGGTATAGTTACTGTCTGAGTTCTACATGTCGTGGCAACGTTAGCTCGCAACGGTCGTGGCAGCAGGGAGGGGAAGGGAGGGGAAGGGAGGGGGAGAAGGTTCAAACGGATGTTTTATGTGTTCGTGTGTGCGTTTGTATGAACACTGATGAAAAACTGAAATTTTTTTGGAGTGGACGGCGTTGGTTAACCCTTCCCCCTTTCATCCAATCGCCACAACCATGCCCTTGTCGACGCTGTGGGTGCGAGTTCGTACACTGAAATACTACGGCCGCAGGTGTACCTGGCCGGAAGCAACACGTGCCGACGCGTGGGCGAGGTGTTAACGGAAGAAGAGTTGGACTTCTTCGACAGCTTCCAGGACAAGGAGTCGCCGCTTCGATCCATGCACGGATACCCCATTGTAAGGCACACGTGATCACTATACTACCGAGTTTCTCTTCAATACTCGCACAGTATACGACTCCAAATATGCGAAAAATCAAGAAGTAGAACACAAATTAAGTCACCGAACAAGAGGAGTAAAATGAAGATGGAAAGGAGCAGACGCATGCATAGCAGCAGTAAGCGATCGTTTATCTCGGGTAAAATGTATACGAAAAAAAAAAGCGACAAGAATAGAGAACGTCTACTGATGACTACATTGCAATTACGTAACACATTTGCGTAATTTACACATTTTACGTAACAATATGTATCTCGAGCAGTTGACACCTTATCGGTGGTCACCGCGAGCGGCATGTGTGTCGGAATAGCGTTTTCACGATTGAAACAAGATATAACTGTATAGGGTGAACCGCGGAAAAAAGAGCGGAAGTGTTGGAATCGCTATCTAAAAAGATATATACACATACGAACAAGTGAGGCGGCGTGTTCAGTTTCACATGTGAAGTATTTTCAAAGGCATGCCGATGCTGACGGTGTCGATGTCTTGACCCTGCATCACAACGCGCTTATTTGCAAACTAAGAGAGTCGGACTTGTAGGCAGTGATGTGTTTGCATAGAAATATTTATTTACGTGAAAAACTTAATGTTTAACGATAAAAAAAAACTTCCGACATGACAGTGTGGTCAACAGAGCGCTGACGCGCTATCTCAATAGCTTTTTTCAGTTAGTCTTTAAATATTCATTTATTTATTTTGCATTGTAGAAAGTGCCTATCTATTTCTCACAGCAAATGCATGTCGCAAAAAAGGCTTGTTAATGGCTAAAGCTCGTGTAGTGGACACTTCGTTGAATAATATAGGCATGAATGAATGACACTGTACTGTGAGAAATGGCTAGTTGCCGGTACGGAGCAGAGCGCTTAGATGGAGGAAGGAAAACCTTGTCCTCAAGTAGCTTGCTTGACCTGTTGGATAGCACAGCTTTTGTCTTGTACATTGGAGCTGAGTACCGTTTTCCGCCATCTCACTATAGAAGAGGTATTAATATAATTGTTGAGGTTTTGCGTCTTGAAACCACGATGTGATATGAAGGACGCCATGTAGTAGAGGGCACCGGAAGTTTTCATTATCTGGTCTTCTTTAACAGGCGGCTAAGTAAAAATTCATGGGTCTTTACTATTTCGTATTCACAAAAATGTGACGTTGCACTTGCTTCAAGAATATTAACTTCCTAAAACCAAGACTATTTCGATATGCACAGTGCAACGTATAGTTAGGTATTTCGTAATATGAAAACACTTAGTCGCGTGTACAAAAAATATGTCGTACGCAAGTTCCCGCGCTTTTGCCGGATATTGGCGCGTAAAACAAAACCACGCAGAAAGTGAACTGCCACAAGGGGCGTCCGGATCCCGGGAACAACTGGTGCCTGTGCGACCCGGGATGGGAGAGCGACCCGCTGGAATACCAGAGCTTCAACCCGGACCTGATGGTGTACCACATGTGCACCGTCTACGTCGGCGTCACCACGGCAACCACCGGCAACTCCTCCTCAGTGGCCCACCGCCACCGGCACCGAAAGAAAGGCTACATCGCCAACATCCCCAAGAAGCGCCGCCGAGGAGAGGTAATGAAGAGTTCGTACGCTTGAGCTGCAGCTGCTTCATATGCACGCATAGATTTGAGCATTCGCGCGCCTTCATCAGAGTCTGATACACTTGTGCCACGAAATCTGTTTTAGTACGATCCGAAAGTTTATTAAAACGTGCACTGAAGCCAGAATGTATACTGTCTTAAATTTATTTATTGATTTCTTTATCTACAACAAAAAATGTTGTGGGAGACCGGGGGAAAAAATAAGCTGATACAATCAGCTTGAGGGTATCCTGGCTACTATACACGTGTTACAGCGTGAAAGATGGTCACGAACAAAAAAACAGAAAAATGAAATGCACACTTAATGAATTGTTCATGAATGTCCTTCATGCAAAAAAAAAATGTAACGTGCTTTCATAGACATAATAAAGAAACATACTAAAGAAACATAAAAAAATAAAATATTTCCCATGAAAAACAGCGAAAAACGGAAAGAAATAGACGGCGTTGTTTATGAGGCATGTTCATGATAAAGATATTGTAGTGAAAAGTTTCTGTGGTTCTTTAAGTGAGGTTTCCGGAATGTTAAAAAGCTGCTCTTTACTGACTCTATTTAACAAATCTGGTAGTGTGAACCAGAGCATTTGTTGACCATAGCTATTGCGACATTTCTTAATTTGCCATTCTTCAGGTTGACTATACGATAATAAGATGACTACCTAGAATGCTTGTGTGAAATGCTTCGCACAGTTATTATAAGTCTTACGGAGCGAGAGGTACATCATGATGTATCTCAATATTCATGTACAGTATCCTCCGCCATCCATTTGAAAATCATCTATGAGTCCAGCTCATGTCCGCGATGTAGCATTCACGCCCTGTGAAGCTCCAATTACACATGTAAGCCGAGAAACTTTTGCCTAAGCAGAAGGAAGAAAAGTTTGTGCCGACTGGCAAATTTTTAGGGAGATGTACTTTGGACAAAACAAGTATGACGCTTGACCATACGTTATGCATCGCGTGTAACTCTTCTGCGCGAATTACTTCCCATTGTTCAAATAATTTTCCACACTTCATCCACAGTAAGCGTTCCTTGCACTCACGGCTAAACGAAGTACCGGCAGGCGAATCCTTATATTTTACTTGCTTTACGGTGATAAGCACGCAGTCTTGCGCATTATGGTATTGCAGCTTGAGCGCGGAGCAAAGCTCACGTTCCGAGAGAAGTCTGCAGGAGGGGCCAGCGGGACAGCTGGTTCGTCTCCCGAAGACGACGCCTCGTCTGGCAACGCTGTAGCTGATGAAGGCGGCCCGTCGTGGTACAGCTCGTACGTCAGCGACGCGCAGTTGAAGAACGCAGTGCTACCTGTATCCTTTTGGTTACTTTGGCTGACAGCCTTACGTGGCATGGCTGGAGCCCTCCGAACGACAAGCACAGTTTAGTATTGTGCATAGGGTTTCCACGACCTAATTCTACTTTGCGCGTGTCCAGGTGTTTAAACAGCCTGCTTGAGAAGCATATGTGGTTCGCTGACAAAATACGCACGCAAATTGCCGATACGAAAAAAAAAATGCGTATGAAGCCTAGCGGCACGTCGTAAGCTTTCTCTATGCATTACAATTATCAGCAGAGAAAATAAAGGTAGTTATAAGCGGCATTTTGTTCAAGGTAAGCAGTAATACCTGTGTACCATGAGCAGTTTTATCATGATTAGACCCAATACGGATCGATTTTCTCGATCCCGGTCAGCAATCATCGCTTCTATACGCTCATAACTAATCCAGATTGAGTTTGACTTGGACGTCAATGAAACAGTGATGTGGGTGGGAACCAGATCGTGATGCGTTAGTTGCGACGGTCTTGATCCCAATCAAGCATGATCGCAATTAACGGTGACCTTGTAGAAACGCCTCATCCGGGTCAACCCTAATCTAGATTGGCCCTGATCGCGATCGAAATAGCTCGTGTGACACCAGTACTGCGTTTTAAATGTACTCCAAAGTATCAGCGGCCCGTGATCACAGAAGCGTGCCAGAAACTGGCGAAGCATGTCACAGTGCAGTTAGAACCCTGTGACATTGCCGTCAATTGCGGAACAGAGTCTATGGCACTATTCCGCTGTCCATACTGACACGAATAAAATAAGTTTCACCAAATCGCTTCACCGAGCCTTCTTGCGCAGACTTTGCACTTCGCTCTGCTCAACGCCGAATAATACGATACAAAATGCATACCGCGGAATTTCTTGCAAAGCGATATTATGGAGAAGGCGATTTCGTTGTAAGGCGAGTTTTTCTGGAAATATTATGCGCCTACTGGTGATCGGAGCTTTGCGGGTTGTATGTCCAAGACGCCTGCTGTCCCTTCCGTTCCCTTTCTAAAGTGTCCGGCAGTAGTCTGTCCGCAAAACATTGTACTGCCGAACCAAGGCATGGACGTATAGTATACAGAGATATACACAAGGTCAGTACAACGTTTCACAGTATTAACCAGAACCAACTAGCCCTGCAGCTGTCACCGCTTAGCGTTCGTCTACCTGCCCCGAGCAAGCTGTGCGGTTTCTCTCCTCCGTACATCTCGGGCTGTCTTGTTCGACGTAGAGCACTGCTCCGCTCTGGACAGCAGTCGAGCGCAGACGCACTCGCGCCGCGATTGCAGGAATGCATAATTTAGTCCTTCTCCAACGGTCCCCAATGGGCGTAGCGCCGTAATTGAAAACGATTACGTGAGTCATGCGGACGTCTCCAACTATAGCGCAGAGAGGGAGAGAGCGGGTCAGTCCACTTTGTTGTTATCTTCTTTTTTTCTCCTTTTCGTTATCTTCTTTTCGATCCCATTGTTCCGGCCTTTACCTGCCCACTCACTCTTCGTTCCTTCTGATATCGTTTGCGTTATGTACGTTTTTGCTTCGCAGTCACCTTTACCGCGAGCCGGAGCCAACGATCCCCACCCCAAAATCCTTCTCAGAGTCCTCGCACCGCCACAGCCATCCTCATTTTGGTGCCCGCGCTGCCGCCGCTGGTGACGCCGTCCCTCTGTTGTGTTCTGATCGTCCTGTCTGTTTCCAAACCAGATTTCCGCCAGTCGTTCTCTCTTTCTGCAGCACATGCCCTGCTATTCGCTAAAAGCAAGTTATGCCTTAGTATGGTCGACGTCCTCTGAAGTTTAATTTTGCATTGTTTTGTAGTTTTTTTCTTTTGGTTGAACGCGCGTTCCACAGGCTTTCTGATGATTAAGCGTGAGGTATGTGGTTCTTATGCTCATTTCTAACTCTCTATATAGTTCGTACTTCTTTCGCTGTTTATTTGGACTGAATGCTTCGACAATGGATGTCAACCAAAGTTCTTCAAAGGCATTTTACCCACACTTCGCGATAGTGATGGTATATACTCCACTTCTTAGTTCCCGTTCAACGTTTTTGAATTCAAAGCAAGATACAACCTGGACTTCGTTCTTCTGCACTTTGTAACAGGGTGTGGCGATGTGCAAAGGGAATTCGATTACCTTCTTTATTCGCGCAAAAGCAGCACTGGCTATAGTGTTCACACACTGTTGCCTACTGTTGGCCAATTTTCGCCTTATATTGGATATCGGCTTTGTAAGCCGCTATATGATCTTCCTTCAATCTCAACGTAATCAATCGTTCAGTTGTCGACCGCGTTTGTTCTTATGGGTCTGAACTACATATGTTTCTCGCTCTCTTCATTCTCGCTGTTGACCGTGCCTCACTCTTCCTTTTCGTTTTCTAAGCTTTCCGTGCACAATTGGGTTCCTAGTGGACATGAAAGGACGGGAGTTTGGGCAACACGACGTGCTTTCCGTCTCTTTAGTATCGGTGCCAAATGTGCACATCAGAAAATAACGACTCGCAAACCATGCAGACAGAGCACAAAGTATAAAATAAAACAAAAGAGGCTATCAAGGGAGGAGGGTTGGCGCGAGGAGGGCTTAAAGAGCCTGTGATTTCGCGTGGTTCGTTACGTAGGCCGCGGGTACAGATTTGACATATGGTTCCGGAAAATGAACGCAACGAAGCAGCTGGCGCTGCGGCGCCATCGGGTTGCGCCCCCCCTGCGGGCTAATGGAGAAACGAACGGCGGGGTTCTGGCTCCGAGGAGAGAGGCCTATAATTAAGAGCGGGGCCCATATCGCTCGCATCATCAATGTCACCTTTCGAGGTCGTTGAGAGCTGTACTGTCGGTAATGGTCGTCCCGGGTGATCTGCGGTGCTCGTTGATGTTGTTCATGAGGTTGGAGGTGGTTACTCGCCCGCATGAAAAACGCGTTCTTTTGTCATAACAGAGTTCAACGTTTATTAATAAAACAGGTCCAGTAAACTACAGAAAGACCAATAGATAATACCGGATAAGGTTTGGTCCCTTTTTCGCAATATCCCTGTTTATTTTTTTTATGTAACCTTCCTTTAGAATTCTCGTCGTATAGCAATAATTTATGCATGTTTACAAAATGTATACATACGTATGCTTCTTTTTAGGGCCATTCATGTTTGGCCCTGGCAATGCTAAGCATTTTTCATTCATTACTTTTTTTAAATTCAATAAAATGACATTATGTTCCTTTCGTTATCTGGTTCTTGCTCCTGATAGCGGCCTTTCTGAAGTTCTGCATTTTTTATTATAGTGCGTAAGTGAATACAGTTAATGCAATAAATAATTAATCATTAGGTCTTACATTGAACCACCGGCATTTCGTAGCCTACAAGCAGTGAGCCAACTTTATTTATTGATTCACTCATTATCATCGATGGTTTAAAGCGTCATCGTACACATGTGGCATCGTACAGTTTTGCACGTACACCTATATTTTATTTCCCTGTGTGTAAACGGTGACTCACTCACGGGAGTGGGCGTGACGCAATAAATTTTTTGATTGATTGATACGCAGGGTTTAACGTACCATAACCAGCATATGATTATGAGAGACGCCGTAGTGGAGGGCTCCGGAAATTTCGACCACCTGGGGTTCTTTAACGTGCACCCAAATGTGAGCACACGGGCCTACAACATTTCCGCCTCCCTTCTTGGGGCGTCACGTTCCTCTATATATGTCTAACGCTCTTAACCTTTGTGTCTATAACCACTGTGGCATTGTGTACAGCAGCGGCTGTGCTCGAACACGTGCACGTAAAGTAATCAGAAAATGCTGGGCACCGCATTTCCTTGACTGAACGACATCCGACAGGCACTGATCGCGGCGGTGACGCTGCTGTCGTGTCTCGTGATTACCCTGTGCGGCGTGGTCGCCTTCGAGTGCCAGAAGGTCAACGAGGTGTCGACGGATTCGGCACTCTGACTTCCAAAGCACCACGCTTCTCCTTCGAATTCTATAGCGACCGTATTACACGCGAACAGAACCGAGGAGCGTGGCCCGCCTTGCCTTTTTGCCTTAATCTACGCGCTCGTCTCTTTCTTTTTATGCAAGTCAGACAATAAATTGCGATTACGCACGAAAGTTCATTCGCCTCTTCGTCAAATCTGCATGACCGGAACGAGTTCTTTTCGGCGAACCTTGAACCGGGATGTGCGTAACGGAAAACAGGGCTATTAGTTTGAGAAATTCGAAATACAGCTGCGCTGTAAGAACGCACGGACCTGATGATGTGCTGTCGTCTTCGTGCGACCAATCGGCGTAGCCAGGAAGCGTTGGGGGCTCTGTGTATATCTGCGCGAACGAAAATACATCAAGAAGTGTTCAAGAGCCTTCCCCAATTCAGAAATATATATATATATATATATATATATATATATATATATATATATATATATATATATATATATATACATATATATATATATATATGATTGATTTGTGGGGTTTAACGTCCCAAAACCACCATATGATTATGAGAGACGCCGTAGTGGAGGGCTCCGGAAATTTTGACCACCTGGGGTTCTTTAACGTGCACCCAAATCTGAGCACACGGGCCTACGACATTTCCGCCTCCATCGGAAATGCAGGATATATATATATATATATATATATATATATATATATATATATATATATATATATATATATATATATATATATTGCCACATTGAATATGCAACGCGAAGAGGACAACGAAGAACACGCGCAGCGAGTGAAGAAGACGAGGTTCTCTCCCGATCAGTTTGCCAGTATTCTAATACAATTAAAGTGAGATCCCTGGATTCGACTGCTGCTGTTTCTGCATTGTGACACTGGTGGAGGTGCTGGGTACATGTTCGGGACGCCTGACAACAGCCCCGCATCTGGTCAAGAAAGACTTCCGCGCATCGACACCCCCGTTCACCGCAGCAGCCGGCGCCTGTTAGGCCTCAGCCCGGAGTTTGGTCCATTGCCGGAAAGCGTGACTGTACCAGAAAGCATGACGGCGCCTGGAAGCACTGGCCCCAACATGTCCAGCACAAGCACGACACAGGTGACTGTTTTGAACCCTAGACTTCCGGTTGACTTCCACGGAAACGCATATGAGGATGCACATGACTGGCTCGAGGAATTCGAGCACACAGCGAATGTTAACGGGTGGAACACCACACAGAAATTGGGCTACGTTTATTTTCCGCTTCAAGACGGAGCCCGAACGTGGTTCACGAATCGCGTGTGGTCGTCTTGGGACGAGTTCCGGCAGAAGTTTCTCGACACGTTCGCGAGCACTGAAAGACGAGAAATCGCACAGCGTCTCCTCGAGTCACGGATTCAGAAACCAAATGAATCCGTTACGATGTTTGTTGAGGACATGGCGCGGCTATTTCGTCGAGCAGATCCTAATATGCCCGAAGCCAAAAAGGTTAGCCACCTCATGCGGGGCGTTAAGGAGCAGCTGTTCGCTGGCCTCGTACGAAACCCGCCTACAAGTGTGGATGAATTCTCCAAGGAGGCGACATCTATCGAACGCGCACTGCATCTACGTTATCGCCAGTATGACCGCCCAACCCACAGTGCACCGATCAGCGTGGCAGCCTCTACCACAGCAACAACACCCGACGAAGATTCTTTGCGCCAACTAATACGAGAAATCGTACAAGAAGAGGTCAAGAAACTCGTCGCCAAACCGGATGACTGCGCGATCGCCTCAGTAACGGAAGTTGTACGCCAGGAGATCAGGCAAGCGCTCTCGCTTCCTGAGCCGAACACGAGCAGTCCCAGGGCAAGCTATGCAGACGTAGTCCGCCGACAGCCAGCGAACGTGCCGACACCACATCAGTACCACCAGCAACATCCGCCGACAGCGCCTTGGTACTACAGAGAAACTTCGATGCCGAGGCGGCCACCACTTCGCAAAACTGACATCTGGCGTACCCCTGATCACAGGCCCCTGTGCTTTCACTGTGGGGAAGCAGGCCACATCGTTCGGTATTGCCCGTATCGCGCCGCAGGATACCAAGGGTTTCCTTCTACGGTTCCTCGGCGCCATTTCAACGAAACATCTGACGTCGACACGAGTGTCATGACCCCACGGGATGTTCCTCCTGGGTTTCGGTCACGCTCACCCTCTCCTGGGCGTTATTCTCCATCCTCTAGACGGAGCACCACTGACATGCCAAGAAGGAGATTGCCTAGTCCACGCCGGGGAAACTAAAAACAGCGACCTTGGGGGGGAAGGTTGCGAATCGTCGAAGTGCTGAAAATCCCCCATTACTGCCGAGCGAAGAGAGACACATTTTCAATGAATCGACGAAAGATGGGGTTGTTACTGCCGAAGTTGCAATTACGATTGACGGACATGACGTCATGGCATTGGTCGACACTGGCGCGGACTTCTCAATAATGAGTGAGAGTCTGGCAGACACGCTCAGGAAGGTTAGAATGGAATGGACAGGACCGCAGATTAGAGGAGCTGGAGGGCAGCTACTCACACCTACCGGAAAGTGCACCGCAAGAATGAAGATAGGGGATGCATCCTTCGTCGCAACTTTTGTTATCCTTTCTGAGTGTTGCAAACAGGCAGTCTTGGGGATGGATTTCTTGCGTGAATATGGTGCCATCATCAATATTCCGGACGGTGTACTGACCTTTTCAGCGGATCAAAGCGCAGCGCTACACCGAACATCCCTACGAGTCATTGACGATGTGACCATACCTCCGTTATCGTGCCGCCTTGTTCCAGTCACGTGCAGCGAGCAGAATACTGGAGAAGGAATCGCTGAACAAGTATTGACGCTCCTACTCTCTCGCGGTGTTGCAATTGCCAGAAGTATCGTCAACGTTGTGTGCGGTGAAGCAGAGGTTCTGTTGACGAATTTTACCAACGAGCGACGACACATTACACAAGGCACTACAGTTGCCTACTTCGACGAGATCACCGAAATCCGCGAGTGCTGTGTAGTACAACAGGACGAGCCGCAAGCCACGTCAGCCCCACCACCTATTGACGTGAGCTCGGATTTGTCACCAGCGCAGAGACAGCGTCTAGTAGATCTTCTTCACCAGTTCAAAGACTGTTTTTCATCGACCTCGAGGGTCAGTCAAACGCCACTGACGAAGCATCGGATAATAACGGAGGAGACGGCAAGGCCAATACGACAGAACCCATACCGCGTAGCACCGAAAGAGCGTGAAGCAATCCAGGAACAAGTGAAGAAAATGCTCGATGATGACGTCATCCAGCCGTCAAGAAGTCCTTGGGCATCGCCGGTAGTGCTGGTTAAAAAGAAAGACGGAAGCTTGCGATTTTGTGTCGACTACCGCAAGCTGAACCGTGTGACAAAGAAAGACGTGTACCCATTACCGCGCATCGATGATTCACTCGACAGGCTGAGGTATGCACGCTACTTTTCGTCAATGGACCTCAAAAGTGGGTATTGGCAAATAGAGGTCGACGAGCGAGATAGAGAAAAAACGGCTTTTGTAACGCCTGACGGGCTTTATGAATTTAAAGTCTTGCCATTCGGATTGTGCTCAGCCCCCGCAACGTTTCAGAGACTTATGGATACCGTTCTGTCAGGCCTTAAGTGGCAGACATGTCTGGTCTATCTGGACGACGTCATTGTTTTTTCAAAAACATTTGAGGAACACCTGAGCAGGCTGCTATCGGTATTTAGGGCAATAAGGTCTGCCGGCCTGACACTGAAACCCGAGAAGTGTCATTTCGGTTTCAAGGAGCTTAAATTTTTAGGCCATGTGGTGAGCCATGAAGGTGTTCGACCTGATCCCGATAAGATTGCGGCCGTCAGAAAATTTCCGGTACCAAAAGACAAGAAAGCAGTCAGGCGTTTCCTTGGCCTATGCGCATACTACCGAAGGTTTATTGCCAATTTCTCCAACATAGCCTCGCCGTTAACACGACTCACAAGAGAAGACGTTTCGTTCACATGGGGCGACGATCAACAGGTGGCATTTGACGATCTCCGACAGCGCCTGCAGACTCCGCCTGTACTTGCTCACTTTGATGAGGATGCTCCTACCATGGTCCATACAGATGCCAGCAACGTGGGTTTAGGCGCTGTACTCGTCCAGTGGCAAGACTCAGCCGAGCGTGTGATCGCATATGCTAGTAGGACGCTTTCCCGCGCCGAGTCCAACTACTCCACAACGGAAAAAGAGTGTCTTGCTGTCGTATGGGCGGTTATGAAGTTTCGTCCGTACCTCTATGGTCGTTCCTTCCACGTAGTCAGCGACCATCATTCCCTCTGCTGGCTGACCAACTTGAAAGACCCGTCTGGTCGGCTCGCACGGTGGAGCTTACGCCTCCAAGAGTTTGATATGACGGTCGTGTATAAGTCCGGACGGCAGCACGCCGACGCCGATTGCTTATCAAGGTCACCGATAAAGCGCGACGATGACACAGAAGATGACAGCATGGCGTTTGTAGGAGTCGTTGACACCACTACGATTTCGTGCAAGCAGAAAGAAGACAGTGAGTTGCTTCCTCTTATTGAATTTTTGAATGGCCGGACAACAACCGTCCCCAGAAGATTTGCAAGGAGCCTGCCGTCATTCTGCGTACGTAGTGGTGTTCTCTATAAGAAGAACTTTTCTCCCAGAGGAAGCACCCACCTACTTGTCGTTCCGACGTCACTTCGTGAGGAGATACTTTGTGCTTGCCACGATGAGCCAACGTCTGGTCATCTCGGATACACACGCACATTGGCCAGAATCCAACAGAAATACTACTGGCCAAGACTTCCAGCTATTGTGAAGCATTACGTGCGCACGTGCCTCGATTGCCAACGACGAAAATCGCCACCGTTAAAACCAGCTGGGCTATTACAACCAATTCAAGTGCCCACGGTACCTTTTGCCCAAATTGGAATGGATCTTCTTGGACCATATCCGACTTCCCATGCTGGCAACAAGTGGGTAATAGTCGCCACTGATTATCTTACGCGCTATGCCGAAACAAAGGCTTTGTCAAGTGGCACCGCAGTTGAAGCCGCACGATTCTTCGTAGAAAATATCGTCCTGAGGCATGGTGCTCCAACAATCATAATAACGGATCGAGGTGCCGCTTTCACGGCCGCGCTCCTGAAGACAGTGCTTGAGCTCAGTGGAACCGCCCATCGGAAAACCACTTCCTATCATCCACAAACCAACGGCCTAACAGAACGCCTCAACAAGACTATTGCCGACATGTTGAGTATGTACGTTGACGTGGATCACAAGAACTGGGACGACATTCTACCATACATCACGTTCGCCTATAATACAGCGCAGCAAGAAACTACACGAAGAACGCCGTTCAGTCTCCTTCATGACCGTGAAGTGACGACGATGCTTGACGCCATGTTACTGCACGACTGCAATGACATCGATTTGGACGCTGCATCTTTTATCCAACGAGCAGAAGAAGCGAGGCAGCTTGCGCGCGTCCGAATCACCCAGCAGCAAAATTATGACGCCCAACGTTATAATCTGCGACACCGACATGTCGTCTATCGGACCAGCGACAAAGTCTGGGTATGGAGTCCTATCCGCCGCCGGGGACTGTCTGAAAAATTGCTGAAGTATTTTGGCCCCTACACAGTTTTACAACGCCTGAGTGACGTTAATTACATGGTCGTTCCTGACAACCCCTCGACAACTCGCCAGCAAAAACCAGAAATCGTGCATGTTGTGCGAATGAAGCCCTACTTTTCGGACTGATTTACACCATACACCTACTACACCGTCTTTTGTAGAAGAGCATCGGGACGCTGCTCTCTGGAGGGGGGCAAATGCCACATTGAATATGCAACGCGAAGAGGACAACGAAGAACACGCGCAGCGAGTGAAGAAGACGAGGTTCTCTCCCGATCAGTTTGCCAGTATTCTAATACAATTAAAGTGAGATCCCTGGATTCGACTGCTGCTGTTTCTGCATTGTGACAATATATATATATATATATATATATATATATATATATATTCGGCAGATCCCACATATCTTGGGAATCGACGTCATGTGAAGCATGTGGAGGGAACTAGAGGTGTTATAATTTTGTTACTGAGCGACACGTTCCGAAATGACACAGAGACGCACAGAGACGCAGAGAAATGACGCAGAGACATACGTTGAACAGTCGCACATGTTTTATATAGCCAGTTGTTTACACTTGTGCAACGAAACCAACAACAACATGAGTGTTAGCAACACCAGGATTCGTAATATGACATGTAATGCTCGTGCTCTCGAGGATGGACACTGCTACAGAAATTAACTTCAGTAAATGGCACGAAACTACAACTGACGTTAACCCGACAAGACCTGTATCACAGGAGTACCTATGCGATATTTATAAAATTGGGTAGCCACTATTGCAACCAGAATCGACTTTTCACCAACCCCTGCACCTCAATAATGTATATTTTTTCAAAGCATATACCAAGACGTGGCGTGGCTCTGTGGTATAAAATGCTTGATTGCCACGAAGAATGGGTTAAATTCCTGCTGGGGCTCTGATATTTGTCGGTTCGACGCAGCCGATGTCAGTTTTTCTGAACGCTCTCGCATTTAAATTACCAATGTCACATGTCACCGTTCCTGGGTACATATCATCTGCTGAGCATACCCGCATACCAGTGGCACATACCCGCCAGCGGCTATGGGCCACTGTCTGGCGGGAAGTGTTTGACGCCGTATTGTGAGGATTGTGAGGAACTCCCTAGAGAGAGGGGGTGTGTGAGCGTAGGTTAGCAGACACCCCATGCGTCATCGTTGGGAAGTGAGAGAGGGGGAGAGGATACGCAGTGAGGTTGGTCATGCCGCACACCGGATTGAGCTGAACCGTAAGCTGCTTCGCATCTAAAAAACATCTACGTACTTGTGAATGGAGACAAGACCGTAACCTTCAAAACCATTACGCCCCTTTTATTCAACTGAAGGGCTTACCTCGGTATTCACAAGCGCTCCTCGACTCGGCTGTCACCCTTCACTTGAAAGAGTTGAACATTGCACCACTGCTCGGCTGAAAATGGCGCTGCGCTACTCAAGAATAGCAGCAAATTATCACTCATATGCAGTAACTTGCCCTGCCTAGAGATGGCGCTCCCGTCGGCCTTTCTCAAGTGAAGGTGGAGCGTTTAGTGAAGGGGTGTTCTAGAATACGGGGGTAAGTGTTTCCAACTTTAAACCTGGGTACTAAGCAGGATGTACCAAGCTTCTTGGGCAGACGAGTTTGCTCCGAGCTTGCACTACGGCTGTCATGACGTCATGACGGTGCCGAGCGAGCAGCGCTTATGAAAATAGCTACAAGAACGTGCGTGACGTCAGAAACGCATGTTGGACATTTCCGGTGGTTATCAAAAAAGCACCGCGTGCGTATACACGTCAGCGCCGCCACTCAGTCAACATTTCAGCTTTGAAAGACCGTCAGCCTGATTGCCACGCTATCTTTTTGTCAACTCTACACGTGTCTCCCACAGGCGTGTTCGTGGGCGTTTGTCCTCTTTCGGGCACGTTCTTTTGTTCCACCTGCAGCTTAGAAATTTCCACTCTCGAAGGCAGCAAGGGTGCACACGCAGCACCCTCGTGTTAATTTTGTTCGTTTCGCTTCTATCAAATATTGCAGGTCAATACAAAGACAGGCTGCCACCAGGGGCGCTCGTATTATGGTGGAAGCGGACCAGGAAATTGACTGGTAAATACTTAGAAAACAGCAGGTGGCCAAACCAAAAAGAACTATCGGTTAAGAAGAAAGTGAAGGAAACGGAGACTGACATGTGGAGAATGGGCATGATTAAGAAGTCCGCACTAGAGATCTATCGAACTTTTAAGCAGGAAATTGCCAAGTAAAGGATCTATGATAATACTCGGGGCAGTTGGTTCTCTACTGTTTGAGGCCAGGACGGGAGTACTGCGAACCAAGACATATCGGGCCAAATACGAAGGGGTAGACACAGTATGCAGTGCATGTGGAGAGGAAGAAGAAACTGCCGAACACTTAATGTTCTGTAAAGGGCTTCGCCCTATAGTTCAGGATGATGGCGCAGAGTTTTTCAAAGCACTGGGGTTTAGGAACCGGCAGGGCAAAATGGACTTTAAGTGGGTAGACTTAACTAGAAGGAGGTTATCTGATTGGTTGCTAAAGTCAAGGCACGAGTGAAAATTAAACTCTTCACTGCAAAGTACGAATCCTCAAAATCACTTTTTAAAGAAAAAAATCTATAGTTTTTGGTTCATTAAGTATTACAGCTTGGTGGCGCTAGCCACCGCCTGATCTAAAGGGTACAGCCATGTCCATCCGTCCGTCCGTCCGTCCGTCCGTCCGTCCGCCCGCCCGTCCATCTGTCCATCCATCCATCCATCCATCCATCCATCCATCCATCCATCCATCCATCCATCCATCCATCCATACATACATACATACATACATACATACATACATACATACATACATACATACATACATACATACATACATACATACATACATACATACATACATACATCCGTCCGTCCGTCCATCCATCCATCCATCCATCCATCCATCCATCCATCCACCCATCCACCCACCCACCCACCCACCCATCCGTCCGTCCGTCCGTCCGTCCGTCCATCCATCCATCCATCCATCCATCCATCCATCCATCCATCCATCCATCCATTCATCCATCCATCCAAATAAAGGCGGAAACGCGGCTGTGAGGGGATACGTCGTGAGCGCGGTGAATTTGAATGCGATGCGTATTAGCCACATGATAATATAATTTTAATTCTGCGCACGTGTGTGCATAGTCTGCGTGGCATAGCTGATAGTTTAATCGCGCCGCTCGCTGGCGTTGTGGTGTGAGCCATGCTCCCCGGCAGGAGCAAAAGTGTTGGGCGGACCCGATCTTCGCCGCAGGCGTCTGTCAATCAAACTGATTGACGCGTGAACTCAGATACAAGCTCGTTCATTCTGAGAAGGCCCCAATTCAACTCGTGTGTCACGATGCATGTGTGACTGTCAAACGCTTGATGTGGTGGACGCTAAGCAGCAGCTTCTTTGCATGTACAATAATTTGGTCATATATTGCACTGCCAAAGAGGAGCTTGTGATAACTTAGCTTCTTGGAGCTTTTTGATTCCGTCGTCTTCTCATCTGCTTAGTCTGCTTCTATGTGAAGACCGCATTAGCTCTGTCTTAATTTTGGCTATACTAATTACCTAGGGCTTAATGAAGATAACACTGAACAGTGCTGTCTTGATGTTTCAATCAAAACGGCAATAAATATCTTATGTGCAATTAGGAAAGCCATCATCACTATAGAGGTATTCAACGTAAATTCAACGTAATACCTATAGAGGTATTCAACATATTCAACGTCTTAATTGATAATGTTTCAATTAAAACGGCAATAACTATCTTGGGTGCAATTATAGGAAAGCCATCATCAGTATAGAGGTATTTATTGTAATTGTTATTAGCACAATCTTAACATTCATCATACTAGTAAGGTGCAATTAGCACTGTTTTACTTTGCGTGCTCATGATTAACGTCGGTTTAATTAACATAGTTATTGCGTCAACTAGCATGCTTTAGTTAGCACGGTTCTTGCTTTACATGCTTGACTACCCCGGTCTTATAAATATGTGACGTAATTACCTTGGCCTTACCACGTCTTGGCTTGATTACCTAGACCATATCATCTTCAGGCCTAACTGGCCAAGTATACCACCGGGTAAAATAGCTAATTTGCCGGCAGCACGCGCTCAGGTGCTAGCAGACGATGAAGACGACAAAGAGGACAAGCACTAGCCGAGCAGAGCGCTGGAATGTACAGGATGACCACGATGATTATCACGTGGCCCGCGAAGTTGTGCGCCGCTCGGCCGAAACGAATCTCGGTAGGCATCGGGCTGATTATTCTAAAGCAGACTTAGTGCAGGCATTAAAGGCTTCAAAATGAAGTTAAACAGCTTGTGCCTTTAGAAGAACATGATCAGGAAAAGCTTCTGATGCTTTTGTTGCATTGGTGTCCTTTTGCACTCGGCGTAATGACGAACAAATGAAAGAACACGTCTCTGGTTTGAAAACACCACCTGACTTCGTCGACCATCCTTGACGCGATGCCGGGTTCCACCGTAATCAATGCAACGCAGCGCGCTGAGGAGTGGATTTGACTTTTCCCCACTGTTGATTCATTCGAAAGTGGATGGAGCCAGAGCTCAGAAATATCCCGAGTTTCGCCAAGCTCGGGCGATCCTGCATAGAGCCCGTGATCTTTACATATACTACGAGACAGCCTTCTCCTAGTCTTTCATCGCCTTCTTCGCATGTTGGCTTGCTACGACTCAGTGTATACTAGCGCTGTTTACAACAGGGAGAGCTTACTTGCCCAGAGTCGTGGCAAAAAAGAATTAACAAGATTAATGAATCCGCGCACTCCTCCCGTACAAAACTTTTGCCAGAACAAAGAAAACTTTTCATTACTTTACGTTCGCTTCTGATGAATCCCACGCCACAAGTTGTTTCCCACAGAGCCAGCGATTGCTCTATGCTTACAGCACACACACACGGCCCACGTAGGACTGGGTTTGAGGCTCTGGACCGTGGCGCGAACCGTGTCTCTCGCAGATCCACAGCGCCATACAGTGTAGAATATAGCCGTGAACCTGAGCGCCCCGCTGCGCGCATGGGAAGAGCTGTGTATAGAAGTGAGACGGCGTAGCTCGCCGCTCCATTAGGCAGAGGGGGCCGGTCGGCTTGGTCACGCGACGCAGCTCTATAGCTGACCGCAGTCCGCAGGTAATGAATTGACTCAGCGGCGGCCGAGCGGACCTTTACCGTCCCACGCACGCTGGCTTCTTCCCCGCGTGGCTAGCCACTCAGCGTCGCACGCGTTTTCCCAATATAGCACGCGCAAGCGCCGTCCTGTCATGCAGAGCCCGCGGGGCGATGATACATCTCCGTGTGGACACAAAAGTAGGGGTAGAAATAATGCTTCGTACAGCGCAAGCCGTAAGGCTTCATCTACCCATATGGCACAAGAGGAGCCAGCTAGGCAGAGCGGGTTTCGCTGTAATGCTAGGAAGAGAGAGGGTGAAGTCGTTCCTTTGTGAATTCAGCGGATCGTCAAAGGGGACTGTGAAGAATAAGCTCTGTTGGTGAATTACCATTCCGGGATGACAAGAGGGCCAGTTTTTTTTTGTTGTTTCTGTGGACTTCTTGATCGGTCAGAAAGAACTCGGAAACGAAAGACGAAGTATCCTGCCGTAGCTGCTCCTGACATCACGAGAGGAAGAGGGTGTAACGAGAAGAGAATGACGTATAGGTGAACACAAAGGTTTTGTTATTTGTTATTCTGTAGTGGGTGACATGAAATGTGGAATAGAAAGAAAGAGGAAGGGGGTCATCATTTCGCGTATTCTGTATATAACGAACGCAGAAGCCTGCATCGATGGAAGGGGCTGGCTTCAGAAACGTTATTTTAGAATATCTTCTGCTATAGGGTCATTCCCTATCAAATGTCCTAAGCATTATGGTGACCATGGCAGATTTGCTCGAGAAAAAAAAAATATGACCCATCCTAACAAGCTAGTGTGCATTGAGTACACCATTTTATCTGCCACCAAACATGGCTGCCCTTGACCAGCGACGCAAAAATATGGCACAGAGGTGACAGTTTCAGTGTTTCAGGCTGAGGTATACGCACCACTTTGTTGTCAGATTGTTCCGCGCAATGCACACACGCACACGCTTGACGTTGATGTAAATAAATGAAAATGAGTACAAAAATAGTTTTATAATGGTGTGTGCCGGTAGATTCTATAGCTACACCAACTACACCATAGTGTCTTTGGGTTGTTAAGAGTTTAGTCTACACCTTCGCATGAATGCTTCATTTCGTAAATTTTGATCTGTTCAAATCTATAAAAGGCGTGTTATTCGTTCCAAATAATATGGAATGTGAGGTACACATTCAACACAACCTTTAGTCCGAATTCTACACCCTATCGTGTGTCCATGCTTGGTATATAGCTTAGTGCTGTTATTGATCAAAGTAGATTTCCTTCAAGTGGCTCATATAATAAGCTTAAAGTTAACGCATGTTTGAGCGAAAGCTGTAGTGCCTCCAAGGCCTTTACAACATCTGACTACCCCCCTCCCGTGCCTCCTCCTTGTCCCGCCAGAAGAATAAAAAAAAAAACAGAACGAAGCCCATGTTTTACTTTCTGGTTATGAGGCTGACTAATTCGGTGTCCGCGGGGATCTAGAATCTAAGAGCGGGGCACCCAAATTAAAGTTATGCAACGAGCTAGGGCGCTTGGCGAACAATGGGCAAACTGGGGCCAACGTACTGGGCGAGCTGCAGCCGCAGAAGCGCCGTGCCGCAATTACGGCGATGGCGACGCTAGATTGTCGCTGCGGAATGGAACGACCATGATGGCATCGTCCAGGTACGAGAGAAGCGAAGAAAGAAAAAAAAATACGCGAAACCGCCAGAGGAGCGAAGGACTGGCTGTAAAACACAGTTCTTTCGGATAAAGGAGAAGTAAGCTGGGGCAGCGCTGATTCGAACGAACGAAAGCCACCAGTAGGAAAGAAAAAAAAACGCAAGTTGAGTCCATTCATTCCCAGAACGTCCCCTTTTGTCTTTCTCTCGCTACGTATTACGTGGCGCTCGCGCATGCGTCCGTACGGATGCCAACTGTCGCCGGGTCAAAGGTGGTACCGACGCGCCGAGGTCCGTTTTCTCCGGGAATGGAAGACCATTTGTCATGCCGCGATACACACGACATGACGCTGCGTCGAAAGGGAGAGAGGCGAAGGCGGGATGGAGAGAGTGTGCGGCATAGTGGAAAAGAAAGGGAAACGCCGATAGCGATCGGGAGTGCGAGGACGAGATGCATGTACGTACGTGTGCGCGTTTCAGTGTATATGCGCCAGCATATTTATCGGTTGGCCGCGCATGTAAATGCGTTCTACGCGTACATGTGAACACGGCTCACGTTTTTTTTTTTTTTTTGGCGATTGCGACGCACGCATCTGCCGGACCTCGTTTACTGTACGTAGGAGATTCGAAGCTGCGATTTGTGAGGCAGGAGGGAGGAGGGTTACGTTTTGGATTGACGAATGCGAGACGGACGCACTTAACGGTCGCTGTAATATGGAAACGAGGAAGTGCAGGCTTCGAATGCCTCCTCGACTTCACCAAGAAGGTTGGCCAGCTGCAGGATTCACGTAGTTTCGGGATCGGCGTATCGCACGACAATCGCGCAGCTGCACGTCGATTCAAGGATAGGGGGGATCGAACCCGGGTCGTTTATTCAATGGCAACGGGCTCGCACTTGAGGGCAGCCGACGTAAGAGGTTAAATGGCAATCAACTGTAGGCTCGATAAGCCCAGCAAGCGCACATGGGCGTGGTTTCATCACAAGCATGAGTCATCACTAAATTCATGCAACTATTAAACCAAGTACCAGACAGTCGTTCTCACAGAAACGCTTTCGCCGCTGATACGTACTTCGGTGTAGCAGTATAGCGGGACTAGGTTTGGTCATTTGAATCTATTAATAGAGTCTAAGAGAGCTGATTTCGATTGGAATTAAACTTTATTTGATTAGTCGGTTCATAGAGTTTAACGTTGCACGGCGACCTAGGCAATAAAAGAAGGCATAGCGGAGGCCTCGGTAGAGTTTCAAACTTCTGAGGTTCCAAGTTTTAATTGCACAGAGAAAATTTCCATGTCCTGAAAGCAAAATAAATGATAAATTCAAATTTATACATTGCGAATGTACGCGTTTGATTTTCATTTAAACGGGTGTCATGACATCAGTTTCGAAGTTCCGAGACGCAGATTCGACAGCCTCACTGTGTCGATATCCGCTCGCCTTCCAACACTCAATAGAAGTAAATGCTAAAAAGAGGCCGTACCGAGTGTAGGTAACGCGTTTCTGTCGCCCGTTATTTTAATTTTTCTATTTTTGTTCCGTCGAGATATAAATATCTCGCTTCAAACTATGCCCTGTCGGGTCTGCAATCTCCGCGAAAGCGCTTTCAGTTTGATTATGAAACACTGGCTCTTACATATATATATCAGCACCATTCTTATATTTTTCACTTCTCTTTTCCTGCCAACATTTCGCGGTGCTTTGTCACTTTCAAACTAGTTTTAAAGAAACTTTGGTTCATTTTTCCTGCTTCTTTTTCATCGCAGCTGCCTCGGCAAATACATCATTCTCCCACTCTCAAACCATATGTCAACTTTCTCGCGAGTTGACTGGCAGCCGCCGTTGTGCACTCTCGATTACACAAACGGCGCACGCACGAGATCGCAAGCTCCGCGAAACGTGCTCTCGTATTAAACCAACAGCGCGCACGAAAGCGAACCCCACGCGACGTACATACACATATAGGGTGTGGCTCGATTTCACTACAGTTCTTTTTCGTCTCTCGGCTTCGCCTTGTCGGAAGGCGATGCTGTAAGAGAAAGGGGGTTATTTCAATGTGGGTGGTGAGGAGAGTGGGGGAGTCGGTGTTTTCCTTTTTTTTTAAACCCCAAGTTGAACAGAGAACAGAGACTGTCAAAAGCCTTAAAGCCACAAGACGGACGAGCTTTGTTCGGCGTCGGTCGAAACTGTGACGACGACTGAAACAAAAAGAGGGCGGGCTACGCGCACTCGGTTTAAAGCAATGAGAGAAGTGGGAAGGGGTGGAGGTGGACAAGTGGGAGAGACGTGGGGGTGACAGGCAGTGCGTGCGAACACCTGATAACAGTTGCGTGACACGTCGGTCACAGTGCGGCGCGTCGCGAGGACACGCAACCCTGTCGGCTCGGCGACGACTCTGAAAGGAAAAGCAAGAAAAGAAAATTTTCAGAAACTACTGATTTCTTATTCACAAAACTTTTGTACTCCGTAGGGACATACAAAGCGCCGATGAGGGAGGCTTGAACGCCGATTATGTTAGCGGGAAGAGACGTACTGCATAATTATTTGGTGACGTGGAGCTCGATCCGTTACGTCCATGTGTCGGGTCTAATTTGTCACGAGAAAAGCCACTGAAAAGAATACGGAAGTTTGTATTTCATTTTAGTTCTGCAACTTCAAGACATCTAGATAGAAGTAAATCTGGTAGTGCATCCTCGTTTTCGAAATTCACCGAGAAATAACAAAACTAGAGTAATATTAATGATATATTACGTAAGACAAGCTTGTTACGGGTCACAGAGTGGCTAGCGACCTCTGGTGAAACCACGAATGTATGAAAACGTGAGGGATATATATGTTCTATGGTCGACACGTATGCATGCAGATCACCACACCTTTGGGCCCGAGCTCGTAGCGACGTTTTTTTTTTCTTGAACGAGATGAGGGGGGGGGGGGGTGCTGAAAACAAACATATTTTCAGTATTTATTTTTGGTTAAACTCTCTTTTCATCGAAATTTCGGAGGGGAGAAGCGGATGGGGCCTTAGCGTATGCACTTGCATTCTCCATCACAATGTATTCTAATTAAGTGTTAGGAAGGCAGCACCACTTTTATCGCACAACTTATCACTTGCATCACACGTCTTCTATTCAGTGTTTCCTTAATATGATCAACTCTATTTCCGAGCATCGCTACTGGTGACGATAAGACAAGAATCTCTAACGTAGCATGAATCCAAACGTAAACACCGACTGAAAGCAAAAGATATCGCAAATATTATTTTATTTTTTCGTTGGCAAGAAGAAACATGTGAGAACTTCCTGTTTCAATGGACGCACTATCAAGTAATAAAAAGTTTGACATGCATCCTTTAATCAGTGCAGCCTGTAAGTGCTTTTGCTTTACTCAAAATTGTAACGTAATTATAACTAAACCATTATACTAGCGTCAATTATTTTCTTAGTGCCGTGATCAGCCGTCTTTACGAGTTCGATATCAATAGTAAACTTAATATTGCAGTCATGAAGCATACCTCCGAGATCGCTCAGCATGTAAGGCATCGCGCTTCTAAGCTTCAGAGCGCTGGTTTGATTTTCAGCCAAGGCGGCTGAACGTATGCGGCGAAAGAATGGATAGAACACCCGTGTTTTTATATTTCGATGCACTTAAAAAATCACATGTGGCCGAAATTTGTCCAGAGTCCTCCACCACACAGTGCCAATATTTAGGCATATTAAGTTCCAGCAATAATCATGACAACTCGTTCGACGTGGTGTAATTACTCATGCTGCAGGACGAAAACGTTGCAACGTGTGCTCCTTGTTTATATTAAACGATAGTTGAACGAGCTGAATAACGTTTTGCAATATGCGAATAAATGGCTATAACCACTGCAAGGCGGGGCCGTCCACGCTGCATCGTACTCCGCCGCCTAGCATTTCGAACTTCACTTACAGGAACACCACGTATTGTAACAGCGTGTGGCAGGGCCTAGCAGTATCGACGTCGAATGACTAGCGCCGGTGTAGTCGGAAATGAACGTGTGAAAAGAAAAAAGTTCGACCTCAAACTGACTTTTCCGAAGCCCGAGTTTTGTTTTGATTTGGCAAACAGTCGAGCTAGTCAGAGAGAGAGAGAGAGAGAGAAAGGGGAAAAAAGAATGAGAACCATTTCACCCTCCGGTGGCGACCTGCCACGCCTCTATAAGCCAATCGTGCATATCTGCAGTGGCCAATCGAATCACCTGGCCGCAGCAGCCGGCTTGGCCAGTAGCAACCCAACTACCTCCCCCTGGAAACTTTGCCTCTCGAGGCGCAACAGCAGTGACGGTTTCTTTATATTTTTTAGGGGCGAAGCTCCTCATGGCGTGGCTTGTGCGCCCCGTTGTCGTATGTGGCACATACCCGAGAGAGCGGTCCTTACAATGTCCGCTGGATGGCCGTACTTGTATATTAGGAATACGTGATGGAAAGTTGTGAGACAGCGGTACCTGGAGTGTTCACTAGATAGACGGACGGACGGATGGAAAACTTACCGGGAGACTCGCAACCCGAGAAAGCGGTCCTTAGAATGTCCGCTGCATGGTGGTACTTGCATATACTGAATACATAATGGAAAGACGTTAGATAGCGGTACCTGGAGTGTTCACTAGATAGACGGACGGATGGACATACCCGGGAGAGTGGTCCTCAGAATGTCCGCTAGATGGCAGTTTACTAGATAGACGGACGGACGGATGGACAGACAAACAGAAGGACGGCCGCAACAGCAGACGCGCGGACGGATGGACAGACGAACGAACGGACGGACGCACCAACGGTCACACGAATGGACGGGCACACGTACGGACGCATGGACGGACTGACGAACGCTTGGATATGCAGTGATTTTTTTTTTCATTTATTTTTTTGCTTACGTTTCACCTTACGCTCATTGCATTGAAGGCCTATCACAATATAAGGTGGCGATAAACGAAAAAAAAAACCACAGCATATCCAAGGAATGGAAGATGAGTAATTAAAACGTCCGCCCGTTCGGTCGCCCGTTCGCCAGTCTGTCCGCCCGCCCATCCATCCGTCCGTCTATCTGTCTATCTGTCACTCACACTAGTGCTTCACACTAGTGTGAGTGACACTCACAGACATGCATGAACAAACCCACGGCTTTAGGAGCTTTGCCCCTAAAAAGAAAAGACACAAGAAGCTCAGTGTTATAAATCAACGCCGCTCATTAAATTTTTTAGGAGCGAAGCTCCTTAAGTCGTGGGCTGTGCGTCCCCTGTATGTAGCCACCTCTCGTTCAGTTCTAAGTATTACGCTAGCCACCGCCCGATCTAAAGGGTACAGCCATATCCATCCGTCCGTCCATCCATCCATCCATCCATCCATCCATCCATCCATCCATCCATCCATCCATCCATCCATCCATCCATCCATCCATCCATCCGTCCGTCCGTCCATCCGTCCATCCGTCCGTCCATCCGTCCGTCCGTCCGTCCGTCCATCCATCCATCCATCCATCCGTCCGTCCATCCGTCCGTCCGTCCGTCCGTCCGTCCATCCATCCGTCCGTCCGTCCATCCATCCATCCATCCATCCATCCATCCATCCATCCATCCATCCATCCATCCATCCATCCATCCATCCATCCATTCATCCGTCCGTCCGTCCGTCCGTCCATCCATCCGTCCATCCGTCCGTCCGTCTGTCCGTCCGTCCGTCCGTCCGTCCGTCCGTCCGTCCGTCCAAAAGATGCAAGATGTTATAAACTAGACGGCGGTACGTGTAGTTGATTATGAAAGATGCGAGGTGTTATAAAATAGGAATGATGCCACATATGGCGCGTGTCATCGTTCGATATAGTGCGGCGACGTACGCTAGGGGGAGCGTTGCAATAAAATCGAGTGGGCAAAATGTACGGAGGATTCATGGTTTACCAGGTTTACCTCCGGAGCTTCGCCCACTCATCATCATTCACTTCGTGGATATGGCGGCATTTTTTTTATTTACGCATTCATTGTCTTCATTCATTACTGAGAATAGTACTTCTTCAAAATACCAACCTTATCAAGAAATCATCGTCATCATTGTCGTCATCGTCATCGTCACCAGGACTATAGCCAGAAATGTTTTTCGGGGAAAAAATAGAGAACGGGCAGGGGGTCGCGGGGGTCAATTACTTTTTATAGACGTTCGTTTGCGTTTGTATGTGTGTATGCATACTCGCACATATGCACAAGCAAAGTTTTGAATTTTCAGAGGTGTATGTCTTGAAATACCTCTTCCCGAAATCAACCCATGCTTGAGACTCGTCACCAGCTCCACCACCACTATTACCATTAGCAACAGCGCAGTGAGGCTATCAGTAACAACGTAACCACGATCTTTTTATTGTTTTAACAATGCAAACTGGCTTTAATACCGATATACTTAAGTGCGTAAATGCAATAAAAATAATAAATGAAAGCAAAGTTAGGGAGTGATCGAGTTAGTGAAACAAATTAATTAGGTCCACACTAATATACACAAGTTAAGTTAAGTTACGGAGTGTATTTTTTTCCCTCGATAAGTCTTCTTTATGAATGTAAAAGTGCATGGGAGTGCAACGTTCAACTTAATTCCTAAATAAACATAGCGCCTGTGGGCAATAAGAACAGGTGGTCGAAGTGACCGAAGACGTATTCAGCACCAACATCAACAATGCCTGATTATACCTGCTTGCAGGTGTTTCGACACTACTGTGGTCTAACTGGAGCGAAACAACTGAGTCCTTAAGAATTTGACTGGTGTGGAACAATTTCGAATTCCAAGTTTTTTTGTCAAAAAGTGCTCTAAGAATTACAAACACTCACAGTGCTGGCGTTTTCACGGCCTACATACGCGTTAGCTATATTACTACAAATATTTACGAGTGACTGTTTCTCTGATGAACGTTTCAATTATTTGAAGAGAATGTGTTGTAGAGGGCCGAAAAAAACGCTCCTGGCGACAGTCGCATTAGTTCTCAAATATGTTGCGGGAATGTTGTCATGTAGCGTCTGTCAAGAAGCTACTTCGCAAGCAGACGATGTAGCGATCGAGTCACCGTGTTCAGCACCTGCATTACTCTGTGTATATTTAGCGTTTACTTACGATGACGTACTTACCGTAACTAGGCACGTATGGCGTCGGTTACAGTCACACGTGAGTGTTCCCAACCTGCCAAGAATCAACAATGAAAAGAAGAAGCTTGAAAAGTTTGTTTCACCTTTTCAATCCTCTTATTGCGACGAAGCCAGCTTCTACAAAAAATCACTTCACGCACGCAAGGTCCATAAGTTTTGCGCTACCGTGTAAGATTGTGACACGTGTCATCGCTTTAGAAAACTTACTCGGCGACTCGCAAGCACTGCTACATTGATATGCAATCAACTGCCTTGTGATAACTACAACTACCGTTCGAGGATATGAAATACAGTAATAAATAAATGGTAATTGCTAAGAATGAGCGAGGTGCCTTATTTAGATTTTTTTTTCTTTTTATTGGCAAGTAGAAGTTGTCAGACGCCACCCACCAATGAAAGGAAGAAAGAAAGAAAAGAAAAAGCAAGAGAAGGCAAGATACAATTAGATGACTTCACAGTAAAATCCTGGCGCTCAGTTTTTACGTGAAACATCAAGCTCGGCCGATAGAACACTTGTAGGTTACCTGTAATATTAATAATAATAAAAAAGGATGGGTGACGTCTATAGTTTTCATCAAACAATAAAGGACAGAATAAGGAAAGAATAGATCGCTTTATTAGTTTACATGCCTGAATACCGAAGAGATGTAATAGGTCCAGGTCGTTGTACGAGATTTCAGCTTCCTATAAGTTTTACCTCTACCAACCCGGCTTGCCGGCTTCCGGGCCACTTTCATTACGGGCGCACCTGTATGGGGCTGGTCAATACACGCGCAATTTCTTCGCAAATCGCGTGCCGAGTTCAATTTTTATCGAAGAACGATCGCCCCCGCGCCACGCAGTTGACAGCCGTCCTTTCCACGGCGCGAGTCGTCCATTTGTTTCCGCAACACCCAACCAAGTGTTTCTTGCCTATGTAGGGAACGCACGCATGTTTTTGAACGCAGGCGTGCTCATGCCGACAGCGACTCACGCGAAATGGCAACTTCACGCCCTGGACTGTGAAAAACAAAACAAAAACGCGATGAATGACGTGAGTGCAGAAGTTGGGGGCGTAAGTCAGTTACACTGGCTGCTTTCGGGCTAAAATTCTCTCTGCGGGGGCGCGCGGGCTTTCCAAAATTACACCCACGCACGGCAGCTCACGGAAGGAGGAAAAATAAAGTAGAATTTCCGATTTCAATGAGCGCGAAGACAAAACTGTAAACACCGCGGAGCGTGCTTTGAGGACGCCTCGAGATCATGCGATTCTCGAATACGGATAGCTAGCGATCACGCATGTCCCGTTTGTCTCTCACTCTCTAATACAGCCGAGCTATTTCGCTAGTCCCGTTCGGAATGTTTCGTTGCAGTGGAACCTGTAGTTAGTCGCGCATATTTCGCGCGGCAATAATGTTTGCGATTCCAGTGTGAGGCAAAGTGTTTTATTAGCGCGGACTTGGCGTGCTCCGCAGCTGCTAAGATCGACTGTGACATCACTCGGCGGGCTTCGGTTTAATGCATTCCGTTCTACGACGTGCGATACCGAGAGCGCTCAAGAGGCGAGAAGTGAAGGGGGGGGGGGTAGATTTTATCGGAGCCATCATCAGGACCGCGGAGGACGGTTGCATGCTGCCGGCTGCCTGTCGTCGCATGCTTTATGCGCACTTTGAACGTCAGCTCGCATGTGCGACTCGCGAACGCACGAACGACCTGCGGGCGGGCAGGTCTTCCACGTCCGGCAGTCCGTGCCGTGCGAGTCGGCGTTGGCACGCTCTCGTCGGCGCGTCTCACGGAAGGGTCCCGTGGACGCACGCACGACTCGCGTCGCCAACACGCGCGAACGCCACTACTGTATAGGCACGCGCGCATATGCAGGAGATGGCAGGGCACCAACGGTGTGATTTGCAGAGTGGCAGCAGCAAGTGAGCAGTGCTGGAGAGTAGGAAGGGGGGGGGGGGAGCTGTTGCCGTGGACAATTCTTCGGCAGCTTTTTGGCACGCCGTGAGGTCCTCTCTGGCGCGCGTGTGTGGCGTGCGCGAGGCTGCTCTGCTGGCGGCCCGGGGACATGCTAGCTAACGTGGCCAGCTCCGCCGTCGCGTGATCCGCGGCCGCCGCTGGTTTATGCCGGCGCACGCCTTTGGACTCGTGCATGTGCGTGATGCCCGCCATGGTAGTCAAGATGATGAGAAAGAGAGCGGGCGAGGAAGAGCAAAGGAAGAGGTTCGGAAAAAAATATGGAGGGGAGAAAATAAAAGGAACAGCGCCAGGCATGCGAACCTGTGGACGGCCCAGCCGTCCTCTGCGTGAGGACACGTGAGCCGTCGCCGCTGTGAGCAGCGGCGTCGGTATAACTCACGCATCCGGGTGGTACGTGGCCACGGCCGGGTCACCCTCGGTAGTCAGCCAGATCTGGCCGCGTCGACCGACCGAACGGGACGTGCTGGGGCCCACGTCGCTGCGGGGGTACGTGTGGTCTTCCGAGGACTCGGACTGCCCCTATCCCGTCAACGATGACCGAGGTCCAGTTCTACGGTCACGGATATAGGACGCTCGTGTTCCGATTATATAGAAAGACGTCCTTGAAGATGGAGCACCCAACACTTCCAGGGAACTTGAGAGCTGAAATGTGGCGTCGACTAAACGTTTCGCCTTGCCATCACCTGTGCCACCACTGTGCGTCACCTGGGTGGATCGTCTCCGCGCCCAAGGCAGCAGTATCTACTGCTTCAGTGACGTGTCTAGGTAGGCCCCCGTCACTCCTGGAAACGGTTTCCAAGCATCGCACATCTATGTGCGCCGGGACTCCACGTTCATTGTCGGCGAAGGCGCGTGTACCGTACCCAGGGAGCTTCCGGAAGCCGTGGGTAGTCTACCCTGGATGTGGTGCAAGAACACTCGTGGATTACGCCTTTTTCGCGGTACGCTGCCGCGTTCGACAAGGTCGTTCCGGTGAACGCGCTCCGCGCCTCTGGCCAGCAGAACGGCACGAGTGGATGGATACGGGCCTCGGGCTAAGTCGGATACGTCCTATTCGGTGAAAAGGTGTTTCATGTGATGATATCAAAGGAGTAAACACCAGATTATACACCGTGTGGTCTGCCTCGAGCAGTGTGGTGCTAACAATCCCCGAAGCGGCATCCATTGCTGACGCCATGTGCACGGCGGATAGCTGCGGCTCAGATATGAATGATTCTTGCAAAAAGTCATATCGCATTTGTTATCGTAGCATTTTGAAATGTCTTTATTCTTTATCCATTTTGTTTTCAATTGCGTTTATTGCGCTGGAGATGAATGCCCGCAGTAGTGCTATAAGGTCACTTCTAAAGTTATATGGCCACAAGACTTATTTGAACAATTTGTTGCTACGTTGCTATAGTAACAATTTATGGTGTTTTAGGCGCCAAAACCACGATCTGATAGTGAAGCACGCCGTAATAGAGGACTGTAGAAGTTCAGACCATATGGTTCCTTTTTTTTTACGAGCTCGGACGTCACACGGGTCTCTGGAATTTGGAATTTCACCTTCATCAAAATGCAACCGCCGCGGCCGGATAGAACTCGCCACTTTCGCTTCAGTAGCTGAGCAACGTCACCGCTGTGCAAACACCATGGACATTTTCACGATGTGTTCATTGTCAATTCGTTCTTGGTATAACAAGGCAACCAATCAGTCACAAAGGATAAGTACAGTTTTCGTTAACGCGCAGAGCGTCAATGAGCTAAAGAGTCACACATAAACTAAGAGATAACAGTTCAGAAAAACGCCGACGCGAAGCTTTGTTTGTCATATAAATTTCGTTCGGAATGATTTATTAGTCGAACATGCGCCATTGTCAATCCATAATTGAATGCCTCGTAACGCACGTCTACTGTCACCGTGATTGTCATCTTCGTAAAATTAGAATGGTGCCGCTTGTATCATTGCGAGTATTACGCTTCACATCCTGTTCAAGTTTTATAGCCGACTTGACGGGAGCTATGTCACCACGACCAAATGGCTGAGTTTATATGCGACTACGGGACTTTCTGCAGAAGCATTCGCCTCTATACGTTGTTTAGGTTTAATGATATGAGTTCTCATCCGTCTTATCTAAATCATTTCCGCCATATATTTCCGTACCTCACTATTCTTTTATAAGTGGCTTATTGCATATATCAACCCTTGACAGCAAACTCTGCACTTAAATTTTTTCGTCTTTTCCCCTTCTCTCTCTCTCATCTTTATACTCCCCCTTCCCATTTCCCCAGCCTATAGGTAGCGAACCCGGAACGTGCCTGGTTAGCCCGGCCCTCTGCCTTCTCTCTTGTTGTTCTTCCTCTTCCTCAGTTGCCTGAACGCGCTGTTATGAAAGTTCCAGCTAACGAGGCCCACGCACACGAAATCTGCGTTTCTCCAAAGTCTCGTTTCGTAGCAAGCAGCTGTTTGTCTTATGTCATTCTAGTCCTTGCGTGGGAAATCGAGACGCATTGGCCCGTTTGGTATACTGCAGTGTACAGCGGGAAAAATGTCGACATTATAGAAACATTCGGGGGATAACTTGAGCTTCGCCCTTGATAGTACATGAAGGACCATACTGGGTCCCGTTCGCATCTACTTCTTATACGTTAGCCACTGCTCAGCGAGCACTTCAGTCGTGCCGTATGGTAATAAACGTTTCTATGCGAAACATTGCTCGTTTCCAACTAGACTAGAATGCCTATACTGCCAGTAACGTTGCAAAATGCCCTCTATACGCCATAATTCTTCATTTTGCGAATTAGCGAAGTTACCACTACACGTCCATAAGGTAATACACGCACCTATACGCAGCAGCACGCTTAGTTCGTGCCGTTGCTAATGACAATGATTAATCATGCCTGTCAATACGCAATGGGAGAGGGGAGGTTCTAAACCACTCTCGAATTCGTTGCCCATTTCACATTGTGTGCTACCTGGTGTGATTTTAAGCTTCTTGTCAAGCAATATTACACGCTTCAACGTGATTCATCTCACCGTATAATACCAGTTGAGTTTTTTTTCCGAAAAAGTTTCAAGTATACTGATGTGACTCTGTTGTAGAACGCCTGCTTGCCACGAAGTTCGGTTCTGATCCGGACCCACCATTTTTATTTTTGCATGCGTCGTGATTTTTCGCACTCACACAATGAGGTCCACTCTGACATTGAGTTATTTTTTTTAGAAGCGAAGGCCTTTAATAACGTTCTCGCGTTAAAGGTTTTTCGCTGTACCGGTCTCTAATTTCCCTCCGTCATGTGAGTACCCTGCTGCGAAGCTACTGTATACCTGTAACGCAGCAAAAATCTCGTATAGTCAGCTCAAACAATACATAGCTCAAATATTTCACCTTCTGTTTGTTGCTTCATGCTGGAGAAATCACAGGCTCATCCTGTTTACAGTTGTCGCGTCGTCGCGCTAGCAAGATGCCGAGCGCATACGTAGTCGTTTTGTTCAGAACTTCTTTTTTTTTCTATTAAGAAACCAGTACTTACAAAGAGGGTTCAGCTTAAATTGAGGACGACGCAGCGAGCAATGGAAAGAAAAATGGTAGGTGTAACCTTAAGAGACAAGAAGAGAGCGGAGTGGATTAGGGGACAAACGGGGGTTAAGGATATCATAGTTGAAATAAAGAAGAAGAAATAGACATGGGCCGGGCATGTAGCGCGTAGACAGGATAACCGCTGGTCATTAAGGGTAACTAACTGGATTCCCAGAGAAGGGAAGCGGGTTAGGGGGAGACAGAAGGTTAGGTGGGCAGATGAGATTAAGAAGTTTGCGGGTATACATTGGCAGCAGCAAGCACAGGACCGGGTTAACTGGCGGAACATGGGAGAGGCCTTTGTCCTGCAGTGGACGTAGTCAGGCTGATGATGATGATGATGATGATGATGATGATGACTGACCAGAGTCGAGAAAAGAAAATTCAGTTGAAGTAAACTACCGCGAAAATAAAGAAGAAAAAATACTGAAGAAAGGGGAACGAGACAAGCGCTTGCTTTTCTTATGTCGTTTTTTCTTTTGCTAATTTACCTCTACCGTAGTGCAAGACCAATTAGCCCCACAAATACTTGTTCTGTAATAAGACACTCGAATGTGGCACAATTTTTTCCGAATGGGGTTGAACTCCCCTTTATGTATGTTTGTGCATCATGCACTTGTATGTGCGCGTGCGAAATTGAAAAATTTTGGTCGGAGGTGGTTGAAGTAACGTGAGGCCGAACTTCCACCGTGGGCTACACCACTTATAGAAGAGCCATGAGTACACGTTGTTTACTATATATCCAGGATACGCAATCTGCTAAGATATGCGTATATATATATATATATATATATATATATATATATATATATATATATATATATATATATATATATATATTCTAAAAAGGAAGGGCCAGAGTGGGGGCTGGTTTGTCCCACATAGCTGACACTTGCGACGCACTGTTTGAACACGAAAAAGACATGAAGTCCACAGGTAGAACACAACACGAGCGAGCGCACCCATTTAGTGTTTGACACTTGCGCCCGCAAGTGTCAGCTCTTCAACATAGAGATTTAGCGTTTGTCGCACTACTAAGGGGCTCGAGCGTCCGATCTTTCGTCACGCTAATCCGTGACAAAAGAGACAAGATGCTTAGCTTGGGAATGCGTCGACCCATCCCGTGTCACCAGCTTTTCCGCTGATCGCGACTTTACGTTATAGTAGACCAACAATCCTACGCACAGTGTAGCATGAGACGCATAAGCGAATCATCACGTATACAAGGCAAAAACAGGCAATTGATTATTCGCCATCACTTGCTTGAACTCGGTAACACTCACTGTATGACAATTACTTTTACAGGCGAGCTCTGTATACGGCTGGGCAAAATGAAAATTCGTTCGTCCTAAGCGCACCAAAACGCGAATGTGCCACATATAAGATGGCGAGCATCTGGTTGGATCAGAGGAATTGAACAGCACGGACACGTATATACCCCAGCTGTTAAATGCGACCGTTTTCACGTTGATAGATCAGCTGGTGTAAGAGGCACCTCTGTTCATATCCTCCTAAGCCGTACCTCCTCCGCCCTATAGTAAGCTGAAGGTGGATCTAGAGAAAGCAGACACACGATGCGAGTGTATCTTGCTGGAGAACTATTTTACGGACATGGTGTGAGAGACAGGGTTGAGGTGAAAGGGTAATAGATAGACAAGTCAAGGGTTGCTGTCGGAACGCTCCCGCCACCTTCTGCAGGCCAGCCTTCGCTACGGGGACACTATGCCAGTTATAGCCGTTATAGTTAATATTTCAAATTTTCATTTGAAATATTAGCGAGATGCAAATGAGGGACACAAAAATTCGGAGAACGTGAGCGCTGTGTCGTCGCCACTTTGTTATGTCCTATGAATGCCCGTGTTTTGTTTGACTCGCAATGTTAATTTTAAACTGATGCACTTTCGACAAAACCAGCTCGCTGTTTTAATTACATTTTTTGCCGGTTGCCGTCCTCTTTTGTTGTGTGTAACGTGTACAAATGCGTCCAGCACAGCCCTTCTCTTTCAAGCCCCGCCTACGGCGATGCTTGGTTCCCGAGTGTGAATGTAGACCAAGGCTGCTGTGAATATTAGTCATTGTTGTCGTAAGGAAATAAGAAACGAAAAGAAGCTCCTTGGCCTCGTTCTTCAAGCTATAAAAGAAGCCGAATGCGGCACACATTTCTAGCTAAGAACAGTGTTGTTGTAGTCGGGTATACTTTGCTTATAAAAAAAAAGCAGATGCTCAACTTTGTCGAGATCTAGATGCAGATATGCTTGAATGGTCTGTAGCAGTGCCTATATAGGTTAAGGTTGCTTCAATTCCTAAGTGCTTGCACAGACCACGGGAAAACTGCGTCTTCTTTGTTTCAAGGCAGGATGCAGGGTGTGTCCATAGAGGAGCAGCCCTTTGACCACTTCAATGCGCGCACATCGGCGTCGCAGTTGGCGCAGCAAGTCTTGTTATCTGCGGCAACAGCTTCTTCGTTACCGATAGTTCTTGCTGTCAGAACCTGGTAAAATTATGTCTTCAAGGTCCCTATAGGTGAAGTACTTGACTGCTTGAACAATAATAAAGAGAACACCATAGTATAGCGTTGTTATTTTAAAAATATATAGGTGAAGTACTTGACTGCTTGAACAATAATAAAGAGAACACCATAGTATAGCGTTGTTATTTTAAATATCTGCATAATATTACTATATTATACTCGTGCGCGTGCTTCAGGCTATCAGCATCACCTCTTTTGCGACTGCTCAGGGCGTATACCCAAGCGGTCGCACACCGACCCGTACAAATGACAGTCCCCCCCCCCCCCCCCGATCCCTACCCCTAATTTTTTCCGCCATGACACAGAGAGCGCAAAATGACCAATTATAGATGATGCCCCCACCCCCTCGAAAAAAAAAATTCTGAGGAGCGGACCCAAGAAGTAATTGTCCAGCCAGACATAGTTCGTCTCGTTCTTAATATTTCCTGTTGGTGTCGCAGTATGCCCCCCTCCCCACACACACACCTATCTATCTATCTATCTATCTATCTATCTATCTATCTATCTATCTATCTATCTATCTATCTATCTATCTATCTATCTATCTATCTATCTATCTATCTATCTATCTATCTATCTATCTATCTATCTATCTATCTATCTATCTATCTATCTGTCTGTCTGTCTGTCTGTCTGTCTGTCTGTCTGTCTGTCTGTCTGTCTGTCTGTCTGTCTGTCTGTCTGTCTGTCTGTCTGTCTGTCTGTCTGTCTGTCTGTCTGTCTGTCTGTCTGTCTGTCTGTCTGTCTGTCTGTCTGTCTGTCTGTCTGTCTGTCTGTCTGTCTGTCTGTCTGTCTATCTATCTATCTATCTATCTATCTATCTATCTATCTATCTATCTATCTATCTATCTATCTATCTATCTATCTATCTATCTATCTATCTATCTATCTATCTATCTATCTATCTATCTAACCTTTATGAGCAGAAGTTTAAACTTAACACTGTTGAATTGCGAATATCTTTTTGCTTGTGTATATTCTCTCTATAGCACGCGGGGTTCAGAGGTCGAGGCGGCCGGGTGACCATTCATAATAGCCCGTGCGCGTTCACGTACTACGACCGCAGCTGGTGAATCAGTTTTGCGAGCTCATTAAAAGCAGGCGACGCAATCATTAGCCCTCACGAGAGTTCCGAATGCTCGAAAGCGTGATGGGCCTTGCCCCCGGCAGCTGCTTCAGGGTTACAATTCGGAGGCTATACGGAGAGCTCTTATACCTCGCAAGGGGTGTCAGAGCGCGCCTGCTTGCACAGTTATTATTGTTTCGTATGCGCAGTTCAACGCAAGTTCTTGCTCATATAGATATGCGTAAAAACTATCGCATTGCAGTAAGCCTAGTTCATAAAACTCACTCTTGCATATAGTTCCCTGCTGCTTGGGCCCGAGTAGGGCCTGTAGTATTTCCAAATAAATAAATAAAAAATAAAGCCTTGCCCGAGCATTGTTTTCAGAAAAGGGAATTATCTTCAGCCTAATACATGCGAAAAAAAAAAACGCTCGAAATTTAGCTTGTGTAATCATATAAAAACTCGCTCTTGGAGTCCACGATCAACTTTGTTGACGTTTTAGATATCTTATTGCGGTAATAAAACTACCACGTCGGCATTAAAACGTTCGATTTGCGAGGAAAAAAGAGGCATGTAAACGGTTGTGGTTTACCGTTATGAATGGAAAGCCCTTCTTAAGATCACCGTGTTTTAGTGCAGAAAAAAAGTATACACAAAAATCAAGCCTTCGATGTACATGATAGAAAAGGAGCTACTGTCCCGAAAAAACGTGGGTCATATCCCAGCCGCGGCGGTCGTAATTCAATGGAGGCAGAACGCCACAGAGTCGCGTGTATGCCGATTTAAATGCACACTGAAAAAACCCACCTAGACAAATTATTTTTGGAGACTCTATTCTGGCGTACTCAGTAATCACATAGACATGACAACTGAAACACTGATAATCATTACAATGATGTAAAAAAGAACGTATTTCAATACTGAGTGCACTGATTAGATATGTATGACAATTTAAACAGATTTTATTTTGCTGAACAAAAAGATAACACCAATTAATGGATTGTTATATATGGATGATCTATTCGCAGTAGAGTGGTGCGCTTCGTTCGTGTCATATCGCCTGCTCATATACTAAGCATGTACACACCATATATATGAACACCATTGAATGTAAAGCTGAAGTCAAATGTTTTGTATTAGTATGTATTGGCGTTTAGTTAACAATCAATGTTAACTTACTGAGTTAAATATTACGGATTTAGTAGTCATGAGTGACAGAACACCACTTAAAAATTTACCTAGTATGTCGAAATGTTTTACGCACACGCTTTGTGGGTTACATAAACTCTGTGTCCATGTGAGTTTTTGTTACACGGCGTCATTTTTGAAGGGTACACGGAAAAAAGACGAAGTAGCGTATTGGCTGACATGTAGGCGCACACACATAATCGAGCACAATTTAAAGACCTTGCAGTGTCAGGTAACTCTAATTCAGATTTCACGTGGCAAGCACCACGCAAGAAAACAATTTTCCGTGGGTAAATAAGTATTCAGGTGGCATCGTCTCTCCCACGACTATAGCTAACGATGATGATATGTGGGGTTTAACGTTCCGAAAGCACCATATATGTACATGAGAGACGCCGTAGTGGAGGGCTCCGGAAATTTCGATCACCTGAGGTTCTTATACGTCCACCCAAATCTGGGCTCACGGGCCTACAACATTTTCGCCTCCACCGAAAATGCAACCACCGCAGCCGGGATTTGATCGCGCGACCTGCGGGTCAGCAGCCGACTGCCATAGCCACTAGACCACCGCGGCGGGCCCACGACTATAGCTAACTCGACTTTATTAACACAACACTGAAAACTGAAACACCTCAGTTTTGTTTGTCCGATTCATTTGAGTGCTTGTTTTGAACCTTGCACGACGCATCGATCTATGAATGCTTGATATTTGACTTTGTACTTAGTTATTGGTTAGTTATTAGCTATTGGTTAAGTCAGCTGCGATGCCATGCAGACAGACCACCGCCATGACGCAGTGGTTATGGTGCTCAGCTGCAGAACGAAAGGTAGCTGGTTCGATCCCGACATTGGCGTCAGAATTTCGACGGAGGAGAAACGCTACAGATGTCCGTGTGCATTGCGATGTCAATGAACGTTAAAGAACGCCGGATAGCCGCAATTTTCAGAGCTCTCCACTGCGGTGTGCCATTATAGTAATCATATCGTAATTCTGGCACGTGACACCCCACAGATTATTATCCTGTGTCATGCAGCAGCTATCTTGACGAAAGCAGAACTGACACAGGCCCGGACATAGTTGTTTTGTAAGCGACACAAGGATAGAACGAAGCTGTTTTCCGAAGGAAGCAGGTACTAATGCAGGAAGGCGACCTCCTGGTGTTAGTTCGGTGCGCATGCAAACGAGACAACGAAGTCACAGAGTGCTTATGAATTGATGTGAAAAACACTGGGTTGGTGCATTAGAAGTCCCATGCTGGAGACAATTAACCATTTGGTCCTTCTTCACGAACTTAAAAAAAAACAAAAAAATGTGTCATCGTGTTGAAACGTTGACGTCCATTTCCTCCTCATCCACTACCGACGTTGAAATGATGATTTTTGATTGTCGCTATATCGCGTTATATGTTGGGGAATCAGTGGTTTAAGGAAGGCTTCACACGAGCTTTGGTCGTTATGCGGAAAGAATAAAATGAATAGATTTCTTTTCGGCACGGCTCCAGTAGCAAGAACCGTGATCTGTCCTTTTGGCACAGAAGAATGGCTTAGATGAACCCCTTGAGTCAGCCCGCTTTGCTAAAAAACGATAGCATTAAGAATATTGACATTAAGCATCAGAATAGCGTATAAGGCAAAGAGGCTGCCCATAATGAACAGACGAGACAGCTAATGATCACATTAAAACTGCAACACTGTTATTACTAAAGCTAAAGAAACTCCTCTTACAAGTCTCTATCTCATCGCTACTTTTTTTAAATTTATTTCGGTGCTCTTAAAAAGGTATAATCATTCAAACATCAAATTTCGCGCGTATTAATTGTACGTGGACGCGAGGCAGGGTTGGAGGGAGACAAGGAGGAAGAAGAGGTTAGAAATAAAGAAGATGGCTGACACCCCAGCCTAGTACTGTGTAATATTACAAATTGGCGCAGCCGCGTATACTTTCTGTGCGGACATTCAAGATGTGGGTGGTCTTCACCATTGGAGCAAATCAACGTGGTGGCATCCGGATCTTGACTGCAATGCCTCAAGATGAAGAGGAACTAGCTCCTCCGGAAGCAGTGAGCACTGACGCATTTGTTTCCTATATAAGCACTAAAATGAAGATAGCTCCAGATCATTTACTAGCTAAAAGAACGGTGAGGATCAACATGAAACTTCAGGATTATGAGAATTTCGTGCTGACTCCAGTAAGAAACGACGCGAAGCCTGCTACCGCTGCTTCGCCTAACAGTTCCGTCGAGCTGATCAACAAGTTTATTGAACTGCACCAAGAACAGAATAGGCAGCAAAATGATTTAATGCGCTTGCTTGTAATTACAAACGCGACGGAAAGATTAAGCAGACCGAGTCGCGAACACGTGAAGCCAGACATGTTTGACGGAGAGTCTAGTAGTCCCGAGTCCTGCCTCACGTTTTACGAGTATGCATGCGATGAAAACTACTGCCACAGCGACGAAGATAAAGTGAAAAACATGTGACTATTCCTATCGGGCATAGCAAAGAGTTGGTACGAATGGCGTCTCAACTCTCACAGCAACAAACCATGGATAGAGTGGAAAGCAAGCTTTCTGAGCTCCTTCAGCGAGAACAAGGTGTTGCTATGGGACAAAGCAATCACGTTCAAATACAGGTCTGGATCTGCACTCAGCTATTTTTATGAGAAAAGGCGCTTGTTACAGCTGGCGGACTCATCTTTGCCTGAGACGTCTGTGGTTCCGCTTATCATTCATGGTTTAAGTCCGGACCTCCAGAAGCAAATACAAATGCGTGGACCCAAGACGGTCGAAGAACTTCTGCAGAGAATGCGAGACCTCTACCTCCCGGACCTAGGAACCCAGCGTCAACCCATGACACCTGCTGCAAAGAATACCGGGGCCACACGAGCTGAGGAACGACGCCCGCTTGCAAGCTGGAGACCTACTACAACACCCGTATCCTTTTTGACCGCCCAGGGAGGCTCAGACCATGGCGAAAAGCTAGATGACGTAACAAAAAACTAAATAGAGAGGGTCTCGGATTCCACCCGACGACATCAAGAGAAGATGTTTATTTGTCTCATACAAGTCTATTGTACATATCTGTTTTTGTGGATGGAAAGGAACGGAGTGCGTTAGTTGACAGCGGAGCAAGCGTCATGGTTATTAACGCAAATATTGTTGAGAGGGCGAAAGTAAAAGAGGGAAGACCAGTAGAAGTATACGGATACGATGGAAGACGAGATGTCCACGATAAATGGACTTGTATAACCATATCGTGTCTCGGCAACACTGTCACTGCGCAAGCACTGGTACTCGACGGAGTTCCGTATGAACTACTGCTTTCACGTCCAGTCATCAGTGCACTTCGCCTTAATATATACTGGACAGGCGAAATTACCACAGAAGAAAAGCGCCGCGCTTTCAACGCTGCAGTTTCGCCTTCAAGAGCTCCGCGGAAACCATCGTCAGGTGAAGATGTTAGGACGCTTTACCCGGAATTGCTGTGCCTGAAAGGATATCCTACAGCAACTACGAAGTTTGAGGTTCCATTCCAGCTCAGTGATACGACGGTGGTGAGAAAAAAGCCCTATAATATGTCACGAGAGAAGAAAGTGTGGCTTCAGAACGAGATTCAAAACATGTTGGATGCGCAGATTATCCGTCCATCCACGTCTACGTTCACTTCACCCATCACCATTGCACCAAAGGAAGATGGAAGTCTTCGACTCTGCACGGACTACAGACAAATTAATAAGCAGACTGAGCTTTTTCCGTTTCCTATGCCGCATATAGACTCTATCATAGATGACACGGGTGGCTGCAGAGTTTTCTCGCGCATTGACCTATGTAAAGGACTTTGGCAAGTTCCGATTTCTGAAAAGTGCAAGAAATATTCTGCCTTCATCACGCCCTTTGACATCTATGAGTATAACCGACTTTTATTTGGATGGAAGAACTCACCCGCTTGGTTCCAGAAAATGATGAACGACGTCTTGCGACCGTTTATCGGGAAGTTTTGTAACGTCTACATAGACGATATAATAGTATACTCCCGCAACGAGGAAGAGCACTCAAACCATCTGGCTAGTGTACTTCAAACACATTGTGACGCCGAGCTCAAAATTAATGACAAGAAGAGTGAGTTTTTCCAAAGTAAAGTGGTGTTTCTTGGAAGAGCATTTGACGGCCAAACCAAGACAACAAAACAGGAATCAGTCGTACGAATCGCAAAAATGCAGAAGCCATATGACTTGCACTCTTTGCGGGCATTTCTGGGTCTTGCAGGGCATTTCCGGCCATTCATTAGAGATTATACGACCAAAACCAAATGCCTTACAGAAATGACTATGAAGAATGTGCCATTTCAGTGGACAGCAGAGTGTGAATCTGTTTATCACAGCCTTGTGACCATTATTTCATCGGATCCGGTCCTGACTCTTCCAGACTTCAAGTTGCCCTTTGAACTGAACACCGATGCTTCTTATTATGGCACAGACGCAGTGCTTTACCAGAGAGATACCGACTCTCCACGGAGCCGTGAACAGAGGGTCGTCGGGTACTATTCGTACACATTTTCGAAAACTCAACTGAACTGCACGACTACAGAGAAGGAAGCCTTGGCAGTCCTAATGGCCGTACGCTATTTTAGACCTTACCTGGATGGCAGGAGCTTCAAGCTGTTTACGAATCACCAAGCCTTAACGTATATACTTAACCTCGCCGAGCCTCGAGAAAAAATTACTAGGTGGGTGAGTGAACTCCAGCAGTTTACTTTCATGGTCCACCACAGGCCAGGAGAACACCTCAAGGACTGCAGATGCGCTTTCAAGACTTGCGGTAATTCCTGATCATAAAAATGTCAACGCAACATTGTTGTGGGAGGGAACTGAAGAACTTAAGTTCCATAACGGAAAGTTCACTGTCGCAGAAACAATGGTGCCTCGAATTTTGGAGCTCTATCACGACTCCCCGCACTCAGGTGGACATGATGGCTATTGGAGGACATATCACAAGATTCGTCAGCGTTTCCAGTGGAAACACATGAAAGAGGACGTTCAAAGGTATGCTCAGTCTTGTCATCAATGTCAAGTTCACAAAGCCAAGTACCTTCAGAGAACAGACGAGATGGTTTTGCCTCAGCATTCCGACGTACCATTTGAAGTCATTCATCTGGATTTCGCAGAGCTCAAGAAGAAGGCTGCAGGAGTAAAAAGAACGCAGTCTTTCCTAGTGGCAATAGACCAGTGCACAAGAATAGTGGCTGCACGGCCGGGAAGAGAAGACGCAAATGGTGTGATCGCTCTTTTGAGTCGGGAGATGTTCAAGAATACGAAAATAGTAATATCAGACAATGGGCCAGCGTTTCTCAGTCAGCGTTTGCAAGATTGGGCGAAGGAACGAGGTGTTGTATTGCGACGCTGCGCTCCGTACCATCCTGCAGGAAATGGCATGGCTGAAAGAATCTTTCGGAATTTGAAGCAGTTCATTTCAATGTATCCAGGTTTTCAGGGTGGATGGATGTGCTGCTTGGAGGCAGCTGTCGCTCATCACAATCAGTCGCACACTGCGAGCATCGGCTGTAGTCCATATTTTGCAGCTTTTGGAAAGGTACCAGTGCTTCCTGCTGATCAAGAACTTTGCATTGCAGAACGCCTGCAATTGTGCGAAAAACGAAAACCTTCGGAAGCCTACCAGCGATACCGGGACAGTATGAAGAGGAACTTTGACCGTCGCCACAACACGCGGCTACCTCAGATACAACTGAACGATCCGGTGTTTGTCAGAAAAGGCCTTCCCGGCACAAAGCAGGTGTACATGGGACCTTATCGCGTGGTGCAGATCGCAGTGCAACATGGCGTTCTCAAAAAAGTCAGTTACACCAACGATGATGGTGTGCTGAAGTTTGCGACCATCGGAAACGTTTTCAAGTATCACCCCAGGAGGGATGAGTCTTCAAAGAGGGGGAGTGTACGTGGACGTGAGGCAGGGTTGGAGGGAGGCGAGGAGGAAGAAGAGGTTAGAAATAAAGAAGATGGCTGACACCCCAGCCTAGTACTGTGTACTATTACATTAATATGTAAATACACGCAGGATAACAAAGTAGTGTAATGAGTCGTCGCCATGCTAGCATCGTGTAGCAGAAATGTCCTGAATGCGTTTTAGATATCGTGGGGCATGTTTACACGAATGGGAAAGGATGTGCACTGCTTTTCAATCCCACAAACCACATTTGTTTGCCTTCAGAAAGTAGTACTGATAAACGAGCAAAGATTTTCTGTCCGCTATAAAAAAGAAAACGATTTTCGCACTGCCCAGAAATGAAAACTTGGCGGAACTTGAAAGGCTGCAAGTTTTATGACCAAACAATTTGTGTCTAAGAGGCACTTATTAAATTAAACACCCATGATTCTTCGCTCTCGCACCAAGTAACTTCACATGAAATTAAAACAAAAAAAAAACGGTCATGAAAGCTATGTTCCCGTGTCGCTATGCACGGAATGTTTTGGACAGATTTTACATCAAGGTTCCGCAGCGTGCCTGTATCATAAAGCTTTCGGGATTATTTGGCTTATCGTGGCGCGTTGCGTTCATTCTTCATTAATTTCACTCTCAATCCTTACTCCGCAATCATGGCTTTAATAAATCCCGCCTAGATAGCTATGCAAGGCAGAATTCATGACGTCAGAAAAGTGCCGATGTTGACACCACCTTACACTTGTCTGACGGCCCCCTTAGTATACACTCAAAGTGGAAAGCGCGCGAGAATGGTACAACAATTGCAGAGGTAATGTCTTTTGTCATAGCCCGCTCCACACGTGACGTTGCCACTGGAAGCCTGTTTGTCAGAGAAGCCGGCTTCTTGTCATGATAGACGTGCGCGCACACGTATTATAGCTCGAGAGATGTGATTGCGAGACCGACCTCGCTGATTGAGCACCAGCGCAATGAAAGGTGTACGAACTGTTTTGCCGCATTGCGCAAAAGGGTTGCAAACCCAACATCGCAGAAAAAAAAAACAAGAATCAACTCATGTATGTGTGTTTAGAAAAAGTGTTCAACGATTTTGAGTAGTTACTCGGCTATGAGAGAACAGGGGGCCACTCTAAGAGAGATTCATGTATAACGAAAAAAAAGTGGCGAAAATAGTTTGAACGGTAAGTTTAGCGACCACAACAAAAGGCGTCATTCGGGAGCCCAGACATGTCAGACAGGCCGGAAGTATGATGAATTGCCAGCAATTGGATGGCGTGCAGTGAGCTACTTTTTACCGCTGGTCAAATGGCACTCTGAATTCATTGCACACGTTGCGCTCGTCTTTTATGCTGGATTTTAACAGCTTGGTCACGGCCGCGCTTAATATTTTAGCGCTTAGTGCACGCTCGCAAGCACTTATATCGCTTGAACGGCGCTTCTCTTGATTATAAAACAGTAAATGTTCGCAAAATTTCGCAATACCTGTATACAGTAGAAGCGTAACCATTTCAGCGAGTTTGTTTAGCTCCAGTTTGATTATTTGAATCTCTCTTCGTCTCTGTCAGTGTTACGCTATCAAATAATCGAAATTGCATAATAAGTATGTTATATGGCTAAAGCTAACGCACACGTTGTGGCAACTAAAGTGCTATACACTGCAGATGGTTGAGTGAATCTTATTAGATAGTACTGATGGCACAGATGAAAGATATATTTTGAGCAGTCAAAAAAAAAAAAGTTGGACATTGTTAACGATGCGAAACAACTCATATAAGTCACATGCCTTGTTATCTCGCACTGTCAAACTTGAGTCTCCCTGTTTACTTATTTTTGTGGAGTTCACTGTAAACTTCCGGGAAAGAGCTCTTAAAGGTTACCGAAATCTCCTCTATACACATGTCTCATGACCTGGCGCTTTTTGGCCATAGAATGACCATCAAAACACCACACATATATCATCTTCTAAAGTAAATTCCAAGTTGTACGTGCTTTGATTCTTTTCCTTACTGACTCTTCATTCCTATCGTCTTTTATATGCGGCGTGTAGTGGACAAACTAATGCGTACAATATTGTAAAAAACAAAAACAAGAAAACGTCTGCGTTTTTTTTTAACAACATCCATTCAATCACTCGTTCTAAGAAAGCTGCGATGCCTTGTGGGGCCGAGCGCGTTCGTATAATGCGCAGAGACAAGTTATCACTCATATGCACGTGGTCGTATTGTAATGGTTGTGTTTTGCCGGTGTGAAGCGTACGTACGACGGCCATATGTGGTAACGAAGCCATGCACTGCAAACAAGTTACCAAATGAAAATACATAGTTCATTCGCATCACCGACGAAACCGTGTGTTTAAGCAATGACGATATATTATTGCGGAAACGGATGGATGGAGTTGTCCATATTTCTCGGTATAAAGCAAGCGTTTTGCGAAAGTTATTCTAAGAAGCACAGAATAAGTCTAGCCTCTGGATTTTCTGACAAGTAACCTTACTGTCACCTACTTGCACAAACAGTTAATGTTGCTGACTCGCCTCAAGAAACCGCCCATCTTCACTGAACTAGACAAGCGAAAGGGCTGTGACTTATCCGAATCTTTCAGCAAAATGCCCACTCGTGTGCAACAGGAGATCGTATAAACTGCGTCGCAGCGTAAACACAGCAGCTATAATTTATCACCGATGCCAACATCACGAAGCTTTCTCAATGTTCTCAATGTTCCTGTCGACAGTGATGGCAAGCCGAGCGTTTGGAGCCAGACGCCTTTTTACATCACCCCATAGCGTAAAAAGCACAAGTAACATTATGATTCGGTGCTGCCGTGCACGGTGTATAAGAACAAGTGGTCTTCTTTAGTTCATTCAGAAGTGTGCCGCAAAATCTGCCCAATTTCTTACGCTTATGCATATGGTCCAAACAAAAGGTAAGAGACAATGACTCAAACATAAGCTGTCCCAGATGTGTATGCACACGTGAAAAGAGCAAAATCATGAGCGTGTCCAGTTTCTATGACTACTTTTTCTCTTTGGTACAATCATATCTACACTTTCAACGCCAGCCACGTCGCTGCAGGTATACTCATTGCACACACGCCAAAACCTTCTTCCTGCGCTATAACGGAGTAGACGACGCAAGGATTCGAGTGGCACTGCCCACAATGCCTGGCTAGTCCAGACAAGCATGCTTGGAAACATTGTTTCTCCAGTCATGATTTTTTTCCGCGTGCACGTTTATAGTTGAATCTCTCTTCCACCTACAAAACGATAGCCTAGGCTGTCTCCTTCAAAAGGAAACTTGCTCGAACGGACATCCTGCCGACCACAGCCGCCGTTCTCCCAGGAAACTCGGCAGAACTGGCCACAGCGGGCAGAGTTAGAAGATCGTTATTAACCATCACGCGATGTTTTTCCTCCTCGATGCACGCAGTCTTCGGAGGTGCCCCAACGGACCAGCGCTGAGAAAAGCTTGCATGCCACTGGAACGAGAAAGGAGGTTCACCAGGAGCGGAGGAGGGCTTGTGACAGGGCTGGGGATGGGAGGGTGTTGGGGGGTCTGAGTTGGCGAAACTTTCGTCCTCGGCAGCGGGTACCGCAGAGACACGTACATCCGCCGCAGAGTTGGCGAGCGAGATGGGGGAAGACTTCGGAAAGCGCAGTCACGCTATATGCCGCGGCTAGCTATGGCCCGGGTCCGAGAGATCTAATATAGAAGACGGCTGGAGGCGCGCACGGCAGCAATCCGGCGTGTTCTCGACATACGTGCTCCGTGAAAGCAACCGTCCGTCCAGGGGCTTTGCGAGGAGCTGACGCCGTCCAGGATAATATCATGACCTCCCATTTCAATGACGTGTCTATCATAATAATGGCATTACCGGAATATCAATCAATCTCCTATAAGCGCACAATTAACTGTATATGATTGCACCAGTCCCTCTGCTGTTGGTAATATTACCTGCTACGTAGCTTACTCGTTCAAATTGATTTAAAGAGCTTTTGATCTGATTCTATAAGAAGTAGCCAGTGCTTATAAACACAATGGTACTAAGTTTGTGACGTCGACTACCAGATATATTCGTGAGAAGGGAATGCCTTAGCTGACCACTACACCTTTGTATAAATAGGACTCTGCGCATTCAGGAGGTGTCAATCTGCTTCTGCAGGTCCGATGCTCTCACTACAACTGCTATATCTTCGGTGAATTGGAGGAAAAGAAAATAAATTACTTTGCGGTGAAACCGGCTCTCCAATAACGATAAAGACAGCAGAGCGAAACGAGAAAGTTATTAACGAAGGAAAGTTAAACATTTTGTGGACGAAGTATGCTTTTCTCCTATTTACCCCTGACTGGACAAATGGTACACAGTAGAAAGTGCAACATGACAAGCGAAGGAGAAGTCGTGCGTCGTTCTAATTATTTTGCTCTTCGACGTTCTACACTAGAAGTTACCTTGGAATGTGCACCAATGCACCGCTGCTTGACATGTGTGTCCATAGTGAGCACAACGGAAACCCGTAAATCGTTACTCTACAGCCAGCGACTGTTACCAACTGCTCAGAGCGCTTCATGTCATCACACGTTACAGGTACAACTATACGGCAACAAGAAGTGGCTGTATGTCACATATGGGCATACGTGAGTTGTGCGTCGATCAATCCTTGTCGACGTAGCAGAATGAGCAAACGACAGAAAACTGCAAAAATAAAGAAATAATTTATGCAATGCTTATGTTCTAATCGTTTAACCTAAGCAAGCCCATATCGCTGATGATAAAGATATTGCGCAATGTCCTACACGTCACGCGTTAGTTAAAGAGGCCAGTCTGCGGGCTCTGTTCGTGCATGCGCAAGTTGTGCTGTAGTCAGGGAAAGTGTGAATGTAGGAGCTGCAAACAACTCTTTCTAATTCACATTTAACACGAAGTTCGACGTGTAGAGAGAGAGAGAGAGAGAGAGAGAGAGAAAGATAAAGAAAAGACAGGGAGGTTAACGAGAACAAGCCTCCAGTTTATAGCTTCGTCATGATGCTGTGTGCAAAACAGCCCCGGTATAAGGCACCTGTATAGGACCGTGAGCGACCAAGAGCTTAGGGGCTTTCAGAGATATCATTGCAGAAGCGCTTGAGGTCCAAAGACGTGGCTGCAGGATAATGGCACGCGAAACGGCTTTTTGATTCTGCAAAAGTTGATGGTGAGGTCATAACGTGTGGAGCAGGGCACAGAAATACGACACAAAAGGTGGAATGCAATTTGACGGAACGACCACTGCGGTTGTCGTTTCAATTGGTATCTTTTCCTTTGTGTCTTGTTTTTGAGCAATGCTCCACGCCGTGAGATGACCGATCACCACCTATAGGTAATTAAAACTTTTGATTTCACTATATCTTTGGAGTTGTTACAGCAATGATAAAACGCATATAAATAAACGTAGGTGCAGAGGGAGTTTATAGAACCACAGCACTCTCCCCCTTAGACTTGAGCAAAGTGCACATAACCAGTTTACGCTATTCAACGTATAATGTTCCGGCTGCCTTGTGAGTTGTGCCCAGCCACAGACGATTGATGAGTAATGCATACTTGATAATCTCGGGGATATCGAAAAAGCTACAGTTTAGACCATATCAAGAGAAAGATGTGTGGTACGTGGTTAGTGGGTGGTGTTAACCAACATGGTTCCCTCCGAGGTTTTGTTGTTTTGAGATGACGCATGCACGCCTCTCCTGCTCATGAGTTATTATAAGTTAATTATTTACCTAAATATAAACCAACGGCCCTTACGGTAAGAGAGATAGAGAGAGAAGTACGAACAGTATACATATACGTATTGCAGTTGGTATGTTCAGAAAAAAAGGGAATGTGCCCCTTGGAAAACGCAATGCCTCGTGCAAGTGCCCCAACTCATCGTACACCCAAAGACATGGTCAAATGTTAATAAACCACATGCTTCAGCTGTGGTGTCCGTGTGAATTTTCACGCGTATATGAGAGACCCTTATGAATTTTGGGTCGTGCTACAATGGGATGCTTGCTAATTTTTTTCGGTTAAAGGTTCCGCCACCTTGCGAGATTCTGCAGAAATTATTTCCGATAATATTGTACACAGTTCACAGCATTCATTGCTGAGCCAATATATCTTAAGGCCAGACAGCGCATGCCCCACAGCCCGTCACTTGTGAGAGAGTTGTCATCAGGCTTCTTGTTTGTTTCATTCCAGTAAGGACGCAGTTACATGTTTATGAAAGAAAAGTGAAAGCTGATTGAAATCTTAACTAAGGAGTTTCATACTTTTGGTTCTTCCTGTTCTCGATGTTCATTTGCATTTCCAGCATCGTTATTAGTAGACCTCATAGTTGTACTGACTCTAATTCCTTCCCTTTTTATTTGAATTCCTGTGGAAACGTCAAGGAGTCGCACGATAGGACGCCGTGGAATGATGCTATTGTAACTTATTTGATTCTGGCTGTTCTCGGCACAGAAATGCATCGCATCAACTCGCTATGCTTGCTCCACTTCTTCCAGAATTCAGCGCAGCTTCTATTTGCCAACAGATACCTAACAATGGGGGAGACCAAATAGCAGTTTCTACCAAAATATCCTAAGTCCCTTTCACAAAGACATAACGCACGAATACCAAGGCAATTAATCTTTGATCTGCGTGTCTTTCCCAGCTATGAACGGCAGTATAGTTTGTGCATATACCAATTTAGTGAAAACATGTTGCTGTATTTAGCGCAAACATATTGCATAGTCTATAGCAAGAGTGAAAGCTCGAAGCCAGATAGGGTGACAACAAACACGAACAGGCCGAGCTCACCAATGCCAACAGTTGATAGTAACAGGGAATGTACTGAAGCGCAAGGTGCTTGAATTCAGTTCTCTGCTGTGGCCTTTTATACCTATAGCCTGTGGGGGACACTTAAGAGCAAGCAACAGTGCTATTTGAAATTGCCGTATATACGCTGTACAGTTGATGTTTGCGTTGCAAGCGCAGACACACTGCATTTTCAGAATACGCGTTTATTTATTGTTTTTTTTTCGACAGGCCAATAACGAATCCACGCTCGCTGACTATGGAGAGCAGGGCTACCACCGCAGATGCGTGTGGCGATTTCGAAGTGAGTGGGTTAAGGATAGTATTACGAAGAAAACGCCGAGCCGTCCCCGAAACCCAGTTTCCCGCAATTTGGCGTCGGACTCACCATGCCTTGCATGCGCTGTGCTTCTCTGTATTGTGTACCTGCGTGCCTTGAGGTATACGCATGAAGGCTGCAGGGCGAGTTCCATTCCCGGCAAATACGGCGAGCACTGAGCGGATGGAGGAAAACAAAAGTAGCGATAGCGGGGACGGGACGAAGATAGCACGGGAAATAAAGTTGTTGTTTTTTACAACGTATTTTGGCAGTCGCTTCAGCTTTCTATACTCTGTTTCATACGTCAAGTGCCATTCTGTAGAAGCTAGAGCGGGACTTCCAGCTGTAAAGAAGTTCCCAACATGCAGTATTTTAATGTTTTTAACACCTGCAACGCGATATTTTTATTTGCGTTTAGATTCAGAAATAAATGGCGATGCTCAGTCTTTTGAAATAAACAAACCTCATCACTTATGTGATTGCTTATAGGTTGTTCTGAGTACCTTTGCGTCTTTTTTGTTCCGTATCGTGGCCTCCATGATTCGATCCGGTAGCACGCAGCCGGAGCCAATCGCGGAGGCCACGTTTACAGCGACCAAATACTTGCGTGAGGCACGCGGACTCAAACATTTTGCTAACCGAGCATCTTGCATGGATTCCGTGGCGTTGCACCTGAAGTACAGAACGGAGTATATACGCATCCTGGCAAGTTTTTAGCGATTTACAGTGTTGTGAGTGTGAACTGCATTCATCGATAGGAACATGCACAGGAATAAACGGGGAGGCTCAAGCAGATTTTGATGGTAAGCCATGTTTATATTGGCTGTGTAGATATTGGCATGCGTCGGCAGCTCATTCTTTTCGACATCGCTACATTACAATTTTCTTACATTGCTAGTTACGTTACATGCTAGTGCTGTTTGCTTCTCTCCTGTGTCCATATTTGCACGCCGTGTATATTTAATACTCCTATTAATTAGATGTTACAAAGAAAGAAAAGAAATAATATTTTTAGGGGTATTTTTAAAGTTTGACACTTCGTCATACGAACAGAGCGGAAACAGTGGTAGTTTGCCACCGCAAGTTCTGCTTTTTTTTAATCATGGTGAGTGTTAAATAAACTCAAAGAGCAGGGTGATCTAGTTAGCTGCAAGTGTACGAACTCAAGATCGCGAGCCTTACGTGCAATCACACAGTTCTAGCACGTCCTTTAAAATTAATCGCATAAAAACATATATAAGCTGCATCAATTACTATCTTAACACGCGTTCATTGTGTTCTTTTCATCTCGCAATGCTGTATGTATACGCCGCATTGCGCTGGTCAAAGCTAAGCCAAGCATAGTGCGTGCGAGAAAGAACAGCGCACCGTCGACTATAGTAAACGATATAAGTATACTTTAGAATTCACAATATTTGAGAGAAAATATGGCGTTTCGATCTGCACTTTTAGCAATGAAACTTGACGTTTGGATTTGTAGAAAAGTGGTACCTGTTTCATAAGTGCCTTTGTGCCATGGTTTTTATTTAATATAATTCATATGTATTTACTGGCGTTAACTTAGAAGTAGTCTTCTTTTTCTGAGTGGCGAAAGCAGTAAGACTATGTAGTCATATATGCCAGCGCACGCAAGTGTTAAAATTGGTCGTGATTGTGCCAAATTATTTTCCTAAATAACGCGAACTTTAAAAGAGTCACACTGACAATTGAAGCCCAAGCGCACAGAACGGTTTCGGACACCACTCAAGACGCTGAAATGCAGTATTTAGCTTTGAGTACGCATATGTAGACAGTCTTATTTAAATATGTGTAGTAAAGGTATAAGGTTGCTTTGAAATCAACCCAATAAAGGCACATCGCTTGTTGGGTGTAGTCTTTAGTTTTTATTATAAACACTTGTCCTACCTTACGCGTCTTTAACCGGAGCTGTATGCGTAGACATACTGGAAACTTACTGGGGGCTGCAGCATGCGATATCGTTCACATATTAAAAAGACCACCGTGCTCGCAAGTGACACTGCTGGCACTATACACCACCAGAGTTCATCCAGAGGATCATCTGTAATTTTATATGATGTCAGCCATGAAGAACTGATATTCTACGTCGACTTACACTTACCCAACATTGACTCAATGTCCTGACGTGACTTAGCAAAACGTTGATTCGGGAAGGCTAAGTCACATCATTCAAGGGTATCTGCAGGGTGCAGCCGTCCAGGACGTCCGCTGTTTGTCCAGTGCCTGTCCAGCTACTATCATGAGGTTAAGTCTCTACAATAGCGTGTTAAGCGCCTCTACGTCAATGGCTTTCGAAGATAGTTTTCAATTAGCCACGCCTTTCAAACCGATCTTTAGGCAAGGGAATGTTTTACGTCAGGTTGAAAGCAACTCGCTCTGCCAGAACGTTGGCTCAAGAGACATTCCTTGCGCGAACAAATATAACCGCATGGGAAAGAGCGAGGAAAAAGTTGGAGGAGGCTTGAGAAAGAGCGTCAAGACTAAAACACGATAAGATATAATCAGGCCCCATTCGCATTGGCTTCTCAGTCGGTAATTAACCTCGTCTCGTTTCTCCGTGCATGCTTCAACCATGCCGCGAGTAAACAAGTGTCTGTACGTATAAGGGTAGCTATTTCAAGCTATTTATAGAATGCCTATACTGAAGGTATACAGTTGCCAAGTGTCCCATATAAGCCCGGATTGATCCTTTTGCAAATTTAGTGACGCACCCACAACGAGTCCGTATATATGGCATAGCGCGAACCTATATACGCAGCTCTTGAATTTGTTTATGCTTTTACGCTTGTTGTTGATTATTAAACATGAGTTGATGTAATACGTGGGCTTGTAGACCCCTCATCCATGCAACTCACATGTCGTGACGCCTAGTGTCACGACATGCGAGTTCTGCGATTCTTCCTCACATTTTTCACACGCGATAAGGTGACGTTTTTCACTCTACATGTAATTCGTGTACAAAACACTTTCATGCACTTTGGCGCGGCTCCGTGGCAGAACACTTGATAGTACCGCTAAAAGTCTTGGTCCGATTCCCACTCGAACCGAAGTTCTAAATGCGAAGCGTTTCTTAGCGAACTTCGGTGACTTTGACCGTATCATCTGTCTATCTATATATACCTAGCCACCTACGACTTCTAGCTGTCCTGGCCATTTCGATGATAGAATCTATACCGAAATTGGTGTGGCATAACATGACTGTATGACGAGCATAAGTGACTAGTAATAACATGAAAATCATGACATGTATGTCATGACTGTCGTGATATACGTGTCATGATCGTGCTGCTGTTGTGGTGGTTTCGTTCACATGACACATAGCAAAACGGTTACGGTATGACATTACTGCATGACAAACACAAGTGACAGACCCTTACGGGAAAATCATGACATTCTTGTCATGCAACAACATGAATATACATGCCACGCTCATGATGCACTCGCCGCCGTTTCGCTAGATTTCTATATATTAGATTTGCTTTTACGTGACGCGGATGGACGACGAAGGTAAGGGACGCGTCCAAACATGATGATCATGCCATGCATCTTACCTGGAACATGACGACATGCTGCACTCATAGCGCGCTCACGGCCATTTCGCGAGCTTCACATATACCAAATTTGAAATACCTGCAACTTATCGAAAAATGAGCACGCATAACATTTCTACTTGTATACTTACTGTGTACTACGTCCATTCACCTCGTAACGTTGTAATGATGTTAAAGGGACATATCAACCTTCTCTATTCGTGCTTCGCATATCATCGACTCCCACTGTACATGGGATCTGCCATTTTTTTCATTATTTATATTGATTTGTGTATATCTACAATTTTCGCTCTCGGCCAACGCCAGTTTCTTGTTCATAATCGTAGACACCGACAGCGGAATTCAGGCGAGACGAGCCCTATAACGCTGTTTCGTTAAAAACCGACGATGACAAGATATGTACGAATGAGGCACTCATAGCTTTGTCCTTTTTTAGTTTGTCTTCGTCAAAAAAATTTTATTCATGGTTCATTGTCGGTCTCTTAGTATTCAATCCTAAGTTTTCTACGCTATTAAATGGTACGACTAATAATCGACAAGCCCATCTATGGATACCGTTAAAAGCATAAGAGCTCATTATTCCTGCGAGCGCTCGTCTTAAATGTTTGAAGCTTAAACCACATGTCTCGTGCTTTGGGGAGAGTCCGACAAACTGTGCAAGTAGTCGCTTAACAATAACCTTGATTTGTAGATTGAACCTAAGGGCGACGCAGCGAAAATGATATTGTACATGCATTCGTATATATCCAAGCAATAAAACGTGCTCGACAAGTGAACGTTATGTGGCAGAAAGGCTCCACGCTTTCTTAGGTCTCTGCCATGGCTTGCGCTGACTTGCAGTGACTTACACGTGGAAGCCGCCATATTGTAGTATTAGTATACGGTGGAAATCTTGGTTCATGCCGTCCCGTGAGTACTATTGATACTCTGCGAGCGGCTTATCCCTTTAGTCGGACACATATATGGAAGCCAGTAACGTCCTAAAACGACGAAACAGATTAACCGCATCAGTGAATATATGATGCAGTGACGTCATCGTAGCCACCATGTTGTAGTACCAGAAAGCAACCCTGTACGCGTTGCGGCGACCAAAATACCAATACATAAGACATCTTAAATTTGCTTATTCGCTTTTCTTTCGGTGTCTGTCTTTTCTCCCACATATAATCTCACCTATAGTGAATCGGGAACAGCCTCTATTTGGCTTACACTCTTTGCCTTTCTCGTGACATTTCTCTTTTGTTCTTTGTAAGGCTCGTAAAGTGTTGACGGGAGTTAGCGCATGCGGGACTTGTCGATTGCGACCATCCATTTGTCTCGATGCAGTCGACTGCAGGTGGCGTCGGCTTGCCGGCAATGCACGAAAGTGAGTGTTGGGCGCAGCGCACTGTTGCTACAGGAGAGTCAGCTTGCCGAGTGCCCTATATAGTAAGACAATTTGTTATTCCTTGTATGTAGCATATATGCACTGTTTGTCCCGTTGCCATGGAAACGCCGGTCGAGCAACGAAGGGACAGGATGTGTTAACGCCTCTTCCAAAGGGGGCCGCCTTCTTTTATCACACACACTGGAATATGGTACATGTGAGAGTACTCAGCTTGAAACAAACATAAAAAAAACACGACGCAACATGTACCGCGCACTAGGCCAAAATGACGGGAGCTTCCGATTAGCTTCCTCTCGTGTGTCGTTGGCGTAACGAATGGAGATTAACGAGCCTGAAATCACACGGCTGTACCCAACACGCACCCAAGGCGGAGACCACCGCAACGCAGCGGAGCTTGTTCAGGACGAGCACCCAAAAGAAAAGAATACGAAGATAACGCAGCAGGCGGCGTATATAGAAACGCCGTTGCCGCAGCGTCAACTACGCATGTGCCGTTCACCAAGCGTACACCCTGAAACCCAGCTCGAAAACAAAAAGAAGAAAGCCTCTTATAAGAACGGTCCAGAGGATACCGTATACATGTAAAATGTGAAGCAGGGAAAAAAGAGACGCATAAACACGAGCGCCAGAACGGAAGGAAATGATCCACTAGCAGTGTCCATTACCTGACAGCCTGGCGCCAAGAAAAAAAAAGGACATAAAGAAATGAGATGTAATTGGACCTCCATGGCAGAAAGTTTCGCCATTTCCTCGGGCTGCTATTAAAAACACCTACCTCGGAGGCAAGCCAGTAGGCAGCCAAGCCCATCCAACAACCACCGCTCTCTCCCCACTTCTATTCACCCCTTCCGTTATTGTTATTATATTATTATTTTATTTTTAGGCACGCCGTAGAACAGTGAACGCGTCCTTCTATTCCAGCAGACGATATCATAATCGCACTGGACCTCTCTCGTGCGGAGAGTAGGGCACTTTTTTAAGCTCTCTCTCTCTCTCTCTCTCTCTAAAATGCCGCTTTTCTCGTTGCCGACCTTATAACATGTAAAGACGAAAGAAGCCCAACAAACATGCTTCTCGCGACTGTGAGGCTGTGGAAGTGGCATTGTGATGCCAAGATATATTGGTGTAGGATGAGTGAGAGAGGGAGACAGTTGAAGTGAGGTTAGCGTTGAAGAGAAGAAAGACCGAATGAGGGTGGAGGGGAAAGGAATGAAAGAAAGGGAAGGCGACTCGGCACGAAACGGACCTTCCTGATTGGCCGGCCAGCCGACTCGCCTGTGCGCCGCCATTGGACGTTACGCGCGGACGGCACCCATGATTTGGGACGGTGACGACAAGTGCAGCGGCGGCAGCGGTAGCAGTAAACGCCGACCGTCTGCCAAGTAAAAAGAAAGGGGGGGGGGGAACACGATTGTAGAAGAAGAAAGGCATGAACGCACAGAGCTGGGACGGCTGGGACTCGGGGGGGGGGGGGGGGGGAGCAAACGGATGGGTGACGCCAAAGTGCATTACGCGCTGGCGCGCGCCTGCGCCGCGGCTTTTCGCACTCTCACTCTTCACCCCCCTTCATCCCTTCCCCTGTGGGAGACAACGCGATTGGGTGCAACGCTCGTGACGTATGCTCTGGGTCACGGCGGAGAGAGAGGAGGGTGGCGGGGTATAGCAGGGAAAACGAGCCCATTCAGTTTTCTTTACGCGTTCGCTTTTTATAGATTGTGTTTTTTTTTTCATTTGGGTGCAACAGCCAGTCCAACAGCCCAGGCCACCGATAGGCGTCCGGGGAAGTTTCACAAGGCGACCAGCCTCTATTGTCTCGAAACAATGGCCATTCCTACTCCTTCCCCTCCCTCCCCCAGTGCGTACTCTTTTCTGTCATTGTTTCCTCGTAATGTATATCTATAAAGACTAGTACACTTTCTCTCTGCCCACCGCCCTCACCAAGCACCCTCATCCCTTCCGCTTTCATCTCTCTATACGTGTCCGCCTCGCACACCTTCTCCACTTTCGCGGTACGACTCATTGTCGGCACCCTGTATATGTATATACGATCCGTTGTTAACACAGACACAACGCAAATAAAAAAAGAAAAGGACACCAGAGGGAGTGGGGATGAGTGGGCTGTAGTCTCCAGCCCGACAAAGCATAGAAAAGCAGGAAAGAAGATATACGTAATAAATTTATAGACACAGTCGAACTAGCGTACAGAAGGTGAAAGAGGGGTGGGGGGTGGTATTCGCTGTAACTGTCGTATGTCCGTTGCCATATATATAGGTATCTGCGTATATACTTTACCTCTTAATGGACACCTCTCGTGCGTTGACGAATTTCCGCTGCGTTCTCCGTCACCCGCGCTGCATATACTGCCACCTCTCCGTCGCTACTTTTGCCTATTCATCGATCTTTTCTTTCTTTTTTTGTCCGTTGTTCATTCGTTTCTTGCATGTTCTCCCCTCAGACACGCCGGCCTGCCTACGCTGTCCAGCCGTCGACGGAATGACGGCGAGAAGATAAAGGCACCCCTCCAGGCAGTCCAGTATATGTATACGATACGACGTTGTATCGTCCACATGTCTCCTATGCCTGTTCGCGTACATAGTTGCGTGTGGTTGGCATATAGCGGGCGCAAATACGCACCTGTCAGTCCGTCATCCCCCTCCCCACTCACCGGCTTGCATTACGGGCAGGGTGCCGTTATTAAGAGATGCGTAAACATGAATGCATCCTCAGCCGCCGTCACTCAGTGCCAGTGAAATGCGTAGCCTTTTCTGCGTCTCTGGTCGTTTTCGGAGGCTTGTTGAATGCGTTCAAGGAAATGTTCAAGCCTACTTTAGGTTTTGAGTACTCCTTTTACGTATATTAACGTTGAAGTCTACAGTGACTATATCAACGACACATCCTGTCTATATAGGCACACCGCACGGAAGTTGTGCAGCAAGAAGTTAATGACGTCATTCCGAAAGAACTCGTTTTTGGGCTAGTTGGTGCATACTTGGTGCAGAAGACTGAGACGCAAAAAACATAACGTGAAGCAGGAAGAGCAGGAACAGCACCAGAGTTCATATAAAGTGAGCATGCACATCTTCCAGCGCACTGTAAAGCCTGCGGATGTGTGCCATTGTTTGAAAAGACGGTGATTCTTGGTAGGAGCAAAAAACAAACAGCTAGAGAGCTCTTGGAAGCGTATTACATCAAAAAGAAAGGGCCTGATTGTATCAGTGATACATCTATTGTGTTGTACGCAACAGAAATGAATTTTTTGGATAACTTAGTGCCTTGTTCATGACGCTGTGCGATGTTTGTTGGTTGTGCACGCATGCGCAGTTTTGTCTACTTTCCAGTGCGTTTTCTAGACGGTAATTAAACAGTTGGTAGTTGACGCTGTTCTGTCTTCTCTCCTGCTCTTCCTGCTTCACGTTATGTTTTTTGCGCCTCAGTCTTCTGCACCATTCATGACGTCAGTCCGCGAGGTTCCAGGTGAATTGTACATGGTTGCGCCAACGAAGCCGAGCGATATCTCTTAACAGCGCAAGCGTCAACGCAATTCATCTGAGGCAGCGAGTAGAGATTGTCGGTCTAAAGTGCTAGTGGCGGTGCGCATTTCGATGGGAAACGAGTTCGCAGGCACGACAAGACTGCGCCAACTTCCAGAATAGTCCTGCACTTGATGCGAGCAATTTCACCTGTTGCTTCAGAGTGAAAGTGGAGCCAGAGACGTTTTGGCATATGCCCCTTTCATCCAACTCTATGTGCTTCAGTGAATGCACCACTCCATTGACCAAGCCATCGAACACAAGGAAAGCATGTATGCTTTGTTCAGGAATATATTGTTGCGATAGCAATTATATGGACAGTCTCGGCCGCCACCGTCATTCCCGTATATGTATGTGTATGTATACATATACATACGGAGAAGCATGCGCTAGATTCCTTTTTCGGCGGAGTCTGCCTTTCCGGCCGGAGTGTGCGCGCTTGTCTCATGAGCGATGAAGAGGGGGGGGGGGGGGGGTTGCTCGCGGCAACGATCAGCGTGCCGCTTGCGCCTTCACAGCAGGCGAGAGCTTCTATGGGCTCAGCTCTCAACATGAAAAAAAAAAAAATTGGCAGATCCCACGTACAGTGGGAATCGATGGTGCGAAGCACGAATGGGAAAGGTTGATGTGTCTCTTTAAAATCAGCACAATGTTACGAGATGGAGGTGAATGATGCCGTACATGACTAACATGTCATGATTATCATGTTTGGATGTGTCGTTTACTTTTGTAATCTATTCACGTCACGAGATACCAAATTTAGTATATGTGGAGCTAGCGAAACAGCCGCGAGCACGCTATGAGCGTGGTATGTTATCCTGTTCTTGCATGAGACGCGTGTCAAGATTGTCATGTTTGAACCAGTCATATATTTCGTCATTCGTTGATGTCACGTAACACGAAATTCGGTATATGTGGAGCAAGCAAAACAGCCGTGAGCGCATCATGAAGGGCCCGATATACTCCAGTGTAGAATTTACGCGTGCGCACGCTGGGCACAGCGACGCTACGTTAGCAAAACGTGAGCACTCCATATAGTCTGACGCCAGGCGCGACCGGCGCGATCAGTGTCCGTCGGTGTGGCTCGACGGCAACCGGCGCGAAGGGCGACATTCTGCATTTCACGCCGATGCATTACCCAGAAAACACTGCGTCTTCCACTTTTCATGACGGGGGGATGCCGGACGTGCTCAAACGCGCATGCGTCAAAGTCACGCAGCGCGGCGCGCCCCTGCGAGAGTATTTCGCAGGACTGGCGCCTGTCGTGGCAACGCCGGCGTGACGTGACGAAATGAACGTCGGCAAGCACTGGCTCGGCGTCACCTCGAAATGTATTGGCAACTTGACGGTGGCATGTAGTCATGTTCTCACATGACACGCACTCATGATTAGCATGTTTGCACCAGTCACATAACTTGGACATTCATTGACGTCACGTTATACAAAATTTGGCATATGTGAAGCTATAGCGAATTTGCCGCGAGCGCATCACGAGTGTGGCATGTAGTCATGTTACATGACACGCATCTCATGATTATCATGTTCGTATATTTACCTATGTCGTCCGTTCGCGTCACGTAATAACGAGTTTGGTACATGCGAAGCTATAGCGAAATGGCCGTGAGCGCATCATGAGCGTAGCATGTAGTCATGTTGCTACATGGCACGCATGTCATTATTTTCAAGTTGGAATCTATCGCTTGTGTTCGAAATGCAATGATGCCATACCGTGCCAGTTTTGCAACGTGTCAAGTGAACAAAACCACCGCAAGAGCTGCAGGATTATGAAATGTAAATCATGATATTCATGACATACATGTCATGATTTTCATTTTCTTACTAGTCAAAAGGTTTTCATACAGTCATGTTATGTCATACCAAGTTTGGTATCGATACCATTATCGGAACTGCCAGGAGAGCTAAAAGTCCTATAGGTGGATAGATAGATAGATAGATAGATAGATAGATAGATAGATAGATAGATAGATAGATAGATAGATAGATAGATAGATAGATAGATAGATAGATAGATAGATAGATAGATAGATAGATAGCGGCCGCGTTCTCCTACACTAGCGTTTCGTACAGTTACGTGAGATCAGATCTAAATGAATTGACTGCCAGCCTCACTTCGTATAGCATTGTAATTTGTCGTTATGGCCGCGCCGCAGGGAACTTGGTTTATTTATTTATTTATTTATTTATTTATTATTATTTATTTATTTATTTATTTATTTATTATACCCTCAGGGCCAGAGGCATTACAGAGGGGAGTGGTACAGAACAAAGGCATAACATGAGGTAGCATGGTTACAAAAAACGTTGTGTACATAAAAAGGAAAAGGAAAGACAAAACAAATTAGTATTATCGCAACAATGTGGTCACACAAACACAGATTAAACATCAGATATTTCTGCATATACAATATTGGCTAAGGCAGCACGGAACAGTCGATTATCGGTGATACCCGCAATTGGTTAATTAGTAAGTGCATGTTTACTAGAAATATGTTGCTCTTAAAAATTCGAAAAAGATTCGAATAAACATTCGAATTGAAAACATTCGAATATGTTGGTATCGCATTCTATACTTCGCCGTTTTGGAAAAAAACTGTGACTTTTCGTTCATGTTGATTGAGGGTAAACCAATGGTAAATATAGTGTTTATACATATCTCGCCGTTAGTGTGATAAAAGCGTGCTTATATATATATATATATATATATATATATATATATATATATATATATATATATATATATATATATATATATATATATATATATATATATATATATATATATACAAAGGCGATACGGGCTACGTCAAAGATCAATCGAGTGTCCATATAATTGCTATCATAATAAAAACAACTAGCTATTTCAAATGCTTGAAGATTCATCTCTGATGGGAGAAAAACGTACTATATATGTATGTCCGTTCATGTAGTTGTCATAAAAGTGAAGCATCAATCCAAAACCAAAGTTTCGACTAATATCTTGTTGAACTGGGGCAACCCACCCATGGTCGACCGCGACAAATTCCAGTTGATTTGTGGGGTTTAACGTCCTAAAACCACCATTTGATTATGAGAGACGCCGTAGTGGAGGGCTCCGGAAATTTTGACCACCTGGGGTTCTTTAACCTGCACCCAAATCTGAGTACACGGGCCTACAACATTTCCGCCTCCATAGGAAATGCAGCCGCCGCAGTCGGGAATCGAACCCGTGACCTGCGGGTCAGCAGCCGAGTACCTTAGCCACTAGACCGCCGCGGCGGGGCGCGACAAATTCCAGTATACAGCTTCTTGCAAGGCACTTTCTTCGTATGCATGAAAGCAGGGGTTCCCATCGACGGCGTACGAATCACGTTGGACTCAACGACGAAGGGCTAGCCGATCCGAAAGTGGAAGTGAATTACCAACATGTTACACACGAAGCCCTTCTTTCATTAGCACTTTTTGTAGCATGTTACCTGTGATAAGTCCGACACTACTAGATACTGACATTTTGCTCTAGCGAAAAAGACATCCTACCGCAGAAGGGGCATCCTAGCTGCACATCTTATGCACTTATACATCCGCCATCGCAGATGTATAAGTGCATAAAAGTTGCCTAAGTGCTCGATGTGAAGGCACTCAGTGTGCTTCATTGCCGTTTTTCAACCCGTTTGCCTCGTTCAAGATGCTTTAGTTGTAAACAGGGCTGAACTGTCCCGATTCACTATAGTTTTTATCCCACCTTAGCCAGCAATGCACGGATGATACATCTACTGTTTTCCCGCGAAACGTGTATTTGACATCAAGAGGTCTCAAAATGATCATATCTGTTGCCACGCATTGGCAGTTCGCGATGCATGTATATACAGCTATTGAAGACCGCATCAAAGCACCCGACACCGTGACAGACAGTGTCACAATATTGATGTTGAGAAATAGCTATCTATTGAGTCGACATACATGTGTGTGCTATCACCTATATTTCAAACTGGCGGTTGGGTCCGACAGCAGACGCCAAAGTATGCACTCCCATCGCTCACACATTGGTGTTGCGAGCGTCAAATCAGTTTTATAAGCCTTTAATGGATCCTTAGCGTATTTGGCATACTGTTTGTGTAGCGGCTAGAGATTCTGCTTCTGTGGTGTGTATATGCATGTTAGCGCTGCATGGCTCCAGCACGAGCGAGATGGCTGAATATATAGAGGACAATAACTTCATTTCCGACTGTTCTAAAAAAATTGCGATTTCGTTTTCATAAATTGACAAACCAATAATAAACGACTCGGTTCAGTCGCGACACGTACTCCCCCGTGCGCACCCCAACTAGTTCCTTTTTTCCGCCGCCGGCGTGCTAATAAAGCCGTTCTAAACGCCTCTATACAGCGCCTCATGTGGGGCGTCGCTGCGGTCGCATTCCATCGGTCGCGCAATCCGGGTGTCGGCGCGCCGTCCGGCGCGGCATCTCGACCCACTGAATGGACCCTATTTGTCACGATTCGTGTACAGGAACACGACATCGGCAACGCGATCACGTTCGTCGCGCATAATGCATCGCTTTCACCTTTCCCCCACCTCCCCATGCAGTAACGCGCAAAACTCTCCCGATTTCGTGACAAACACAACGACAAGCACTCGAGCGGATCCGATTCGACCATCACCCCCCCCCCTCCTCCGTCTTTTATCCTGCTGCCCACTTGTATTCCTTAATATGTCTTCTTTTTCTCGTTTTTTCCTCTACTGGCTGAGATGTGCGGAACAGGCCGTTATCGGTGGCCCATCTTGAATCGCCCCGCCGGACCATAGACACGTCCCGATTCGTGGCACTCGGCACTCGCCCGTGGTGATCCCACGCTGGGTGACTTATGGGCACCCGTCAGGCCGTGCGTCATTTGTTTGGCAAAATGTTATCACGCGTCACCTGTAGAGGGTAGCACCGGGCGCGCCACCGCCGTGCAATCGCCCCGGCTATGTCCCACAAACATGAATGTATATGCCGCTCATCTTTAGACGAGTCTTGTCTCTTCAGATTGGCGCGTTGTTTTTCCTTTTTTGTTTTGCTTGATTCTTATATAAGGGGGTCAAGTGAAACCGACGAGCTTGTCAGTTCTTTATGCCGAGACCGGTACTTAGCGTCGGAAGGACACATGAGAAGTCTCTATGTTTAACACCGTTCTGCCACTGACTGTGATCCTTTTTTCGGATGTATTATTTTTTTTAAGGATTTGCTCCCGGCACTCTCACATGTAGCTCGTTTTTCATTCGATGCTGTAAATCTAGTAAAGTGAGGCCATTTTGTGCAAGGGAATTAAGCTTTACAATTGGCCGCAAGGCTTCTCCATCTTCTTTTCGTTCCATTTTCTTCTCTATCCCCTTTTTTTTAGTAATTTGAGGTCCCAGAAGCGTCAACGAACGCCGCAGAGTTAAGAAAATGTGCGTATTGGAGAATATACCTATAGGAGTGTGACGTCTTGGTTGTGCTCATTCTTATGGTCCATATGATATCATTAAAAAATCAGAAAACTGGTGGCATCGCGAATGTAAAGACAAATCCGAGGAGTCATGAATACGATGCAGAAGTAAATCAGTGCGTTGAGCCAATTAAATTCCGGACTTCCATGCGCAACTACCATAATATTTTTGCGCACATGAACGAAGACAAGAAACACCACGGTGAAAGTGTTGCAGCTCCGGGTTAGAAAAGAAAAGATCAGGTAGATTTCTGACTATCGCTTCCGGTGGTCCACTCCTTTGAAGCTAGTGAAAAGGGCTTGCCCCGCCGATGTGGTCTCGTGGCTAAGGTACTCGGCTGCTGACCCGCAGGTCGCGGGATCGAATGCCGGCTGCGGCGGCTGCATATTCGATAAAGGCGAAAATGCTGTAGGCTCGTGTGGTCAGATTTAGGCGCACGTTAAAGAACCCCAGGTAGTCGAAATTTCTGTAGACCTCCACTACAGCGTGTCTCATAATCAAATGGTGGTTTCGGGACGTGAAACCGCACATATAATCAATCAATCAATCAATCAATCAATCAATCAATCAATCAATCGGCCAGTCGATCAGTCAATCAACTGAAAAGGGCTTCAGCCACAGGAACGTTTCCGAAGCCGTATGCGATTGCTCAAGATAAACAAAACGAATATAATGTTAAGCTTAGGCATAAATACACTTTATTTTCAACCCTATTAGCATGTTGGGCTTTCGTTTACTTTATTTAGTCTATTTTAATGAATGTATTACCCATTTGTTTTTTATCTTTATCTAAGCGTATTCAGCTGGTAAAACACTTCTATTTCGAAGGTACTGACTGTTTCGAGGCCTATCACCTGTGGTGGGTTGTGCCAGGCAGGTAAAGGCCAACTAACTAACCAACTAGTCGGCTGCTCCTGACCTCACCCTCAGGACCTAATAAACAGCCCCTTTCGTCCTTTGATGGTCTCCTGCAAGCGTAGCAATATAAATAAATGACACGTCTTATTTGGGCAAGAGCAAAATAATTTGGGTGTTCTGCGGTCCTCTAGCATGCTCATATCCAGTTGAGCACACAAGTGTTTTTTTTTTGCATTCTGTGTCCATGGAAATGCGGTGCCCCTGCCTAAAATATCAAACCCGGTCCTCGACCTTAGCAGCGCTACACTTCCACCGTTAATGCACACCACTGTGGTTAAAAGCAACGCATGCGCACTCGATACACATACATATCTGTGATACGCATAAGACAACATCACAAATTAAACACAGAAAGAGAAAAATGCATTATGTGGAAGGCCAGGCAAGTAGGATGATCATACACCATTGCAAATGCAGGAGAAAAGAGCGTCGTCTTTCCTCTTTCTGAAGAACAATGTGCACCTTTCTCAATAAGCATCCATGAGTACTATTGTTGAGGGAAAAAAAACGGCGTTGTAGGCTGTTTGTTTTCTTTTTTCTTTTTTTGTCAGCGCCGGAGCTGCAAAGTTACATTCGTCGGCATCGTTATTCGTCGTGAAATTGCCGCGTATATTGATCAGAGAACCATTCACAATGTTTGCATGGATACATGAGTGTACTGGACCATGTCGCGTAATCACGTTACTTCGAAGCCAAGCTATCACGTACAGCAACACAACCACGCTCTATCCAGCAATCCTCCGGGTTAATGGATTTAGGTAGGGGTCTTTTTTTTTCCCTAACATCGATGGCACCGGCCACTCTTGCTGCGTCACTTTCAGCCTATCCCTCCCCAACCTCTCAGCCTTCTAGCTGTCCCGTCGAAGGCCTTTTAGTGGATTGCCAACAGAACGGGATACAGGCACACGCAAACGCACATACGTGGGATGTAGGTGCGGTGAATCGACCCTGTTCTTCGGGTGGGACGAAACCACAAAACACGAAATACACAACGTCGAAAGTCCATGGCTCGTATGGAAAGGTCCACAGGTTGTTACCTATACGAGCACTCGTGGCAGAGCTCTACAGTGCAAGAGACGTAGTGAGCGAGGGGCTTGTTAGAGCAAACATGGCTGTATAGTGCACGCTGACTGACAGAAAAAAAAAGCTCCCCCCCCCCCCCTCCTTTCAACTCGCAACCCGTAGTGGTGATGTTTCTAGTTTTGCTTGGTTTATAGCGGTCGCTCCCCTAGTATATCTCTCCTGTATTTCTTCGTTCTCTCTTTCTTCTCTCCGTTGCGCGTTTACGACGTCCCCCGCAAGTGGACCGGCCGTGCATTGCTGCAGCCCAGACTACACGGAGGAGGTTGTTGCCTCAACGGTGCCGCAGTTCGTCGTTGAAGGGGACTTATGGGCGCCTTTCGTGACCCCGAGGCGTTCATCACGCGTCCGCACAGTGAAGTGGCTCCGCAACGGCCATTGCTGCCGCCCAACGGGGACAACAAGGGAGGCCAGAAGCCGGACAGCCGTGCGGGCCCCACCGGAGTGTGTATTGATTCGACCCCGCGCCACTCGCTGTGGGGTTCGGGCCATTTCGCGAGAGGACAGCGGTGACGACATGGGACGGTGACTACTCGGTATATACCTGGTCGCTCCGGGACGGCACCCTGGGGAACGATTTTTCGTGTCAGCAGCTTCTACGCTGTAAGAGGACGAAGAGGAAAGCACACAAGCACTTCTTCTCTGTCTCTCTCTCTCGATAGAGTGTAACTTCATCAAAAGTCCTCGAGTATGGTCAGCTCGGTCGTTCCCTTTGTGAGAGAACACAGTTCGAGACTTGGCAGAGTGAGACAGGAGCGAAGAAAAGATATAGATTGTAGCCTATAGAGAGAAGGTCATGGTCGTGTCGTTTTGATGGCTGAGGGAAGTATACAATAAGAAGATATATCCGGACAGACGCCGAAGAATGATATCAATGACTCGTAAAGTTATTTACCACAATAAATCGTGATTACTTAAATCAATCATGAACGCCTCGAGTAGAAGGGGTGTCCCGTGCTTCTGCAGTCTGCATGACAGCTGGATAAGCGGAAGCAGGTATGAAGGTAACTGCTGGTTGCGTTGACCCATACTATATCATAAATCGATGGACTGCAGCAGTGTATAGGTTACGAAAAAAATAGACGTTTCTGGGCTATATGTAGCTGGCCTGTGTATTTTTTTTTCAAACAGGTATCATGGCGAGTAAGCGACGCGGACAAGGACTGTGCCATGACGTTTCACGATGAGTTTTATTTTTCTTCTGAAGATAATGTACTGTTTTTGCTTTTATAGCGATGGCGCCACTTCAAAAACAGATGTGTATAGTCTCAGGGATCGCGAAGTATATCTCGGTAGAAGTAAATATGTCAGAGAAGCTGAAGGGCAACTTCATACCACAAGACAGACCACGCACGTCCATAGTATACTGCTCGCACGGCAATCAGTTTTCTCCGCACGTTTTCAAGAAATAAAACAAACTTTGAGGACGTTTAAGCTTCGCCTTCAAGAGTTAATTCGATAGCGTAATCCGCTCCCACGTGCATCGCCTTCTCAACCGCAATAGCATGCTTTCGGTTCTTGGTGGGCGCCTCCTGCCACGCTCGAGGAACGTCTATATGCGTGAAATCGGCCATTCCAAACTATGCCAACCGCAAGTAGAGTTGCACAGTGCCCACTACGTCATAATTTTCCTTTTCGCAAATTAGTGAGGGCAACATTTCGTTGATGATTTCCTGATGGTGACCAATAAATATGTCTGAACGCTTTGTAATGGGTGGGCCTTTACTACACCCACTCGTAGCATAATTCACATGTTTTGACGCCTGTCAGTCTCGATGGAACAGTGGCTAAGGTGCTCGGTTGCTGACGCGAAGATAGCGGGTTCGATCCCGGCCGCGGCGGTTGCATGTCGATGGAGGCGTATAATGGTATAGGCTCGTGTACCGTGCGATGTGAGTGCACGTTAAAGAACACCGGAGCCCTCAACTACGGCGTCTCTCATAACCATACAGTCCTTTTGGAACGTAACACCCCAGATATCTGTTTTGACGCCTAGCGTGATATTCTATACGCTCCTGTCACGCAATATTACATTAAGGAGACTCCTCCTCTTATGTGACATTCATATATTCTTTTGTGTGTGCGTGTGTGTGTGGGCGTGTGTGTGTTGAATTCTCACTCGAACCCAAGATGATTACTTGTGTATTTGAATTCTCTACCTTTCTTTCACGAACAAAGCTGATTTGTTGCTCACCACCAAAGACGCTGCACCGATGATGACACCGCGATTTCTACAAAAAGAGCTATCTAATGCAGTCACGTTAAAAGGTGCACATAATATTCTACGTTCTTTAAAACTATGTTCTTTCAATGAATGAATGAACTACATACGGGAATCAAACATATATGGTCGTAAGCGGAAATACTTGCGCAAACTTGCACCGCGTCCGTCATATGGATGGATGGAAACGACTTCATTGAAAATAAAATATCAAATAAGCCCAGCGGAAGAGAAAGCGTCATTTACGCACACATCGGAATCTGCTCAGAAAGGTTGATTTGTGCAAGAACAGCGCCACAGTCACAGTTACGAGTATCTGCATATGAATAAGGGACAGAGCGGAACGGGTTGCGGTCCAGGTCTTCGTGCGCAATAAGTCGATATGATTGAGGAGCCAGGTCCACATATATTCCAAACAACCGCTCACAATAGGCAATTCGTAAGAGAAAACTTTCAGCGAATCCTGATGCTGGACGGACGACTTTCGATAGGTGGTAGCCCAATGCCAAAGAGGCTTTATGAGACAAATTTCGCTTCCTGAATCCGATCCCTGGTCTTTTTTTGGTTACAGCTGGAAACCAACGAAGACGGAAGAGTACAGACGGGACACAGACGAACACTGACTCGCATCTGCACACGAAAATGCTGTTTTACCAACTATATAGCCCAACTTTCAGTACTGACCCCCGGTAATTAGCAGTTAATGACACTAGAAAACAACAGCAAACCACATCAGAGGTGCACACCAAACACCATGGATGGACGGGTGCATACATAAAAGGGCAAGCGTTTAGATGTAACTCGACATTCCACGCGTGTATTCTCGGACATCTAAAATTAGAAATCTCAGTAATCGTTAAGACTACGCTGCAGCCTTTACAGGTCCTCGAGCCAATGCTCCATTCAGAAGGGCTCTTTAGAGAACCGCAAAACAACCCAGCGAGTACTACGCCGTAAGGCTGGAATCGTGTCCCTCCCCTGGTACAGCGACCTGCTCCTTCCATCTTCAGTCTCCGTGCTCACAGCAATTACATCTGCGAACCATTCACCGATTTTGGACTGGTCGCTGCCATTATACGTTGCGCCAGCTATACGCGGTGGTCGCGTAACGACAGGAAGTCGTCTTGCACGCAGTTGGCAGCGAAGAACTATAAGCGCAAACGGTTTGTACACACACCGCCTGTGCGTACAGCCAGGGAGAGTACGCAAGCAATGACACCGCGGTGTTGCGTAGAATTACCGCTCGAGCGCAGGACCCAATCATCGGGCGAAGAATATCACACACGCTCACGCAATGATGCGCGGGAACAGCGGCGGTTACCCTCGGCACGCAGAAGGTTCAAAGCTCATCCATACGTGCACCCACAGGAAGGTCACTTTTCTCAGAAGTGAAACAAACTGAAAAAAAAAGAAATGCAGCAAGCGTACAAACGAAGTTCAGCCGTATAAGCAGGCGGGAAACAGGTGGGAAAGAAAAATGGGGGAGGGGTGATAGGTTGGATGCAAGCACATCTTCACCGAGCAACGGTCACCCTCTCTCGCGAGCTGAACGTTGCTAACGCTGTACGACCAGGCGGGGAGTGCAAGGAACTAGAACCGTGTCCGTGCCACGAGTGCCCTCTCCGTCACCAATAGCAGTTGCGTGACGCGCGCTTGTCCAAATAGGCACTCGCCACCAGGCTTACTCAACAAGGTAAACAAGCGGTAGACCGCCACCACTGCAGCAGCAGCAGCCGCGAATGAAGCACGAGCCGTGCGGCTTCAGCTGCGGACACATAGAAACGCAGGTACAGAATCGCGCGCAGCGGTGGCGCATTTTCGCGCCGCCGGTGAGGCGATGGACGCACGCGATGCACCCACCACGCAGAAAGGGAAAATGCCGTACGCGAGATCGCCCGCAGGACCATCTATCTTTCTTCAAACCCTGACAAGTGGGTTCGAGAATACTGTTCTCAGCCCAGGAAAGAAAAGCGGTAAAAAGGAAAAGAAAGTGAAACCTCTCTCCACTAAAGAACTAAGGTGCCTCACCGCAGTTGGGTCGCCTTCGACGACTTCCTGCGCAGTATATAAAAAAAATAACAAACCGCGGATTCGGGATATCAGCTGCTTTCTTATGCGACGCCATTCGCGTTCCGTCGTTTACCGCAATGTTTGCACTGTCAAGCGTAGTTGCGAGCTTACGATCGAGTACCTTGCTAAGAGGAACAAAGATTCAACGCTTCCACAAGCGCATGCCCACTCGCGTGAGAATCCTCTGAAGTTCTAGTGCGCACCTTTGAGAACGTCTGGAGAAACCACCGAGTGGAAGGCGCAAGAAACAAAGCGAAAGAGGGAAAGGTGAGACGGAAAGTGTAGGGAAAGAACCGAGGGTGAGGCGGAAGGAGGAAGTGCAAGAATAACGATGAGCAATCGATGCAATTTACTGCACGCACAGTCTTCCGACGTTGGGCAGACGGCAGGACGAAGCTTGACAAGTAAATAAAGAAATAGAAAAGTAAGGGATTCGGGAAGTGAATGCCTCTCGTCAATGTGAAAGGGGACTGACGAGCGCCTTCCGTTTCGTGCAGCGGCCGTGGTGAGAGCGACAGGCGCTGCGTGAGGGCTGTCATTTTGCAACGCGCGCCGAGGTCTCCGGATTAGGCTCAGTGCTCTACCTCGGTGCGCGGGGTGGCCGGACATCGTGACGAACAAGACACGGAATCGGGTCTATATGCCAGTCACCAGAGGGAGGGGCAGGTAGACAGTTCCTTTTATGCAATGTAGATGCTTCTTGTATAGCGGCTATCTCGTGACGTATACATGTTGCACTTGCCTCGTGCTATACCATTGTCCAACTTATTACCAGTTCATGTGGGACGAGGGTTGTTCTAAGACTCACCTGATGCTGCTATGCGAATATTTGACTGTAGAGAAATATAGTGCATCCATTCGTCACTCTAAGCCACTAACGCACCAGAATATGAGGAGCATGCCACCATTGTGGGTTTATTTTTATTTTATTTTTTGCTTGCAACGAGAAGGACTAGAAAGTGTCAAGTCGGACTAACAGCTCATATTTCGAATTTTACACCATATAGTCAGAAATCACACCATCACCCTATAAAGCTGTATATAATTTTAACTCACCCATCAATTCTTGTCACATTTTTACACATCTTGATTATACCAAAGAGAGGGTTATATACAATTATTTCTGCAACGTAAGCACTTAAGTACACTATCTGCCAACTTCGTGCCACCGAGGCTTTTCACGAAACTAGGAAGCGTGCACAGAGGAGGAACTACTACGTTTTTGGCGAGCTTCTTTTGACGATTTCAGAAAACGCTACAGTCTCCTCACATACGTACAGCCGTTCCGCGTTCACGCATGCCTCCACGAACAGATTCCATTGCCGACACACTTGCATGTCATCGCGTCCAGGACAGGTGCAGACGGGCATGTGTTCGTGACTTCATGAGCTGCGGAAACTCTGACGGGTGGCGGCGGGGGGAGATGACGACTTCGGGGCTCAGACAAGAAGGTGGGACGGGGACGAGATGCGGCTTGAGCAGGAGGCGAAGGGAGGCTGAGAACCGCAGTTGCGGTCGACTTACAGTAGGCCTAGAGAAGGACTTGTCCCCTTCTCTATTCCGGTCGGTTGCACGCTAAGCAACGGACAGCCAAGTACGCATGTACACGAGAGAGGACTGGCCGGCCGCCTCGCGTTGTAATGGCGTGGCATCGGTGCGTTTTACGCGCGAAGGAGCGTTTTGTGAGCGGAGCGGCTTACATGTCGCGTGTGTGTGGGGCGGTTTGCGTGATCTGCGAGCGCTTTGGGAGGGAGCGTCGAGGGTCGCAGCTGGAAGAACAGCGAGTATCGCTGGCCTTACAAAACGGCCAGGCCACTGCGACGATGATGCGGTGTGCGCTTTTTTTCATTCCGCATACGCGCAACCGAGTGAAGCCGTGCTCCTGCACGGCGAGGCCGTAGTGAAATTGAGCACGTTTACTTACTAAATGGAGCCCTATTCCTTGCGTGCAGATAGATTGCTCTAGGCAGTGCTGAATGGCAGCTAGCAAATTGCTCGTCAGTTAGGAGTGTTTCTTTTTTGTTTAATTTTAGAAGATAACAATGATAGAAGCACTGCATTAGTAAGCAGTACAAAACTTGTCAAAAAGCCCAATTAACCAGGATGCCATAATCAACACATTGAAGCTCGTCTAGCTCCACGGAGTATGAAATAGCGACCAAAAAAATCACTTGTGTACTGTCGTGACTGGCGACCACTCCTTCTTCGTAAATAATAAAATGATGCAATTATGATACTGACGTATGTCATGATGATCTATTGCAAGTAGAAGGCAGTCAGGTTGCACTATCAAGTAGAACTCCCGGGAGCTGAACCGCTCTTACGTGGAGAAGGACACAAAAAGACTATACTGCACCTGCAGTAAAGATGAAAGAGCGCTTACGCGTGTTCGAGGTATGTTAGTTTGCATCACTCTTCCTTTGCAGCGCAGCTGTAAACGGCAGACCTCCTTGGTTTGCAGGCGTCCTTCCACCTGCAAAAAAAAAAAAACGCCTAGTGCCCCTAAGGGAGCAGGTGTGTATCACATGCCTAAGCATGTATGTGCAGACTCAACTAGAGAATTGTGTCCATTGGCCCAATGGCCCCTGTAAATAGGGGCTTTTAGCTTGCACGTTTACTTCTTTACGTTAACGTGTTACCGGATACCGGTTTGCGTTTATCGTTTACCGGAACGGACGTTTTTCACGTAAACGTATACCTTTAAGTTCTCGCAAGCATGAATTGTGATGCTAACTGCATTTAAACTATATTTAACTTAGATGTGATTATTGCGATTTATTGTATATTTATTACGATTGTTATTCGTTGCATTGCGAATCAGGGTGTGTGTGTTTTTCATTTTTCGTTTGGAATGCAGAGCTTTCACGGATTTGTATATATTTGTATATATGTATACCTGGTTTATCATTGGAAGATGTATAGTTATATACCCAATTTGTTTGTACAGTGTGTCATACTTTTCCTGTAATTACCCTCAATAGAGGGTTGACAGTATATCTAAATAAAGAATAAATAAATAAGATTGAATGAGCGCTGCGGCAAAATCTCGAGACGCTCTCCTCGTATGCGCAAAAGGGCGAAGAAATACAAGGTTACTGAAACGATGGTGTCGACATCTTGTGAAACTTCGTGAAATCACAGTCATGAGCAAGTTTGCTTACGCGTGATATTTTTCAGGTGAGAACGAATTCAAAGGTCACTCATTCGTAATAACGCGGCAGCTCAGTTTTAGGGGCGAAGCTCCTTATGGAGTGGCTTGGGCGTCCCTCGTATGTAACCACCAGTGGCACATACCCGAAATAGGTATAACACTTGATCTCCAAGGTGGTGCCAGTGAGAGATTTCTTCTGTGCGTTGTTTAACAATAAAAAATAGTGCTCAATGTACATGCCAATGGCTGCTAATGGGGTATGAGAGACATGAGCATTCGGCTTTTAGTCAACGCGCACGCTGCGATCCCCATTAGCAGCCATTGGCATGTACATTGAGCACTATCGGACAAGAAAGGGATGCTACATTATACTCGCTGGGTGTAACCTCCTTAGCTTTAGAAAGGTTTAGCGAGCGTTGACCTGCAGTGCATTGAATACAATGAACTTGTATATACCATGAATGAACTCAAGGTGGTTAAAAATGAGTAGTAGATACGAAGCGCAAGCCGTAAGAAAGTAAAAGCCGAATTCTCCTGTCTCTCATTTCTCATTAGCAGCCATTGGCATGTAAATTGAGCCCTAACTGACAGGGAAAGGTTGCTACGTTATACTCACTGGGCGTAACCTCCTTGGTTTTCGAAAGGTTTAGCGAGCGTTTGGTCGCAGTGCCATGAATACAGTGAACTAGAATATACCATGAACTCGAGGTGGTTAAAGGTGGGAAGTGGACCCAAAGCGCAGGCCGTAAGAAAGTGTGCGTGTGCCACCTCTCGTTTAGTCCTTGGAATGTCCGCTGGATGGCGGTGCTTCTATATGGGGAATATATGATAAAAAGATGCGAGATGGTGGGACTTGGAGTGTTGAATAGATGAACGAACGGACACACAAACAGATGCATGGATGGACGCATGAACGGACGCAGGGGCGGATGCATGAAAGAACGCAGGGACGGGCGCACAAACAGACGCATGGACGGTCACACAGACGGACGCATGGATGGACGAATGCTTCGCCCCACTCTCCATCATTCACTCCGTGGATATGCTGCCATTTTTTTACACCTACACGTACAATGCACGATATCGCTGCAATAACAGGGCAGGGATCGGTGTTTTGTCAGGCATTCAGTTGCCTTCTCATCACTCCTTCCCACTCAACCACTTGACAAATGAATGTTGCATGTTTTCGTTTGTGAATAAACTTCGAGTTTCAAGAAACTTCAAACTTCAATTTTGTGACTGCTTGGTTCATTTTGTCCCTGCTAGATGGCATCACCTGTCAATCTTGTTGGGTGCACACGCTTGCGGCTTCGATGTTCTAGGCCATTCTAGCTTTGAAACAATATCACCGCTATATTGGCACTCGCACTTTGGCTGATTTTGACTCGGCGGCTGGAATCTCCGCAAAGCGGATATCGCGAGTTCCTACGAATGAAGGTGGATTTGCGAGATAGGGCTGAAAACTTAAAGCCTATCCGGCGGGTAGTTTACGTTACGTAAAGGTTTACGTTCTGTGAAGACACACGCAGGCGCAGATTCCATCCGGTATCCGACAACACGTTAACGTAAACTTGGAGTATAGGCACAAGCAAAAAGCCTCTGTTTACACCACAAAATTTTTTTTATTGGTCCTGGTTATTGAATAACCCCACGCCTCGAAATAAGGTCTTAAAAAGAGCCCGCAACCCATTTTTCAGCCTAATCAGAGAAAGCTGCCGTTCGCTATAGTCAAAGCTCCCAAGGACACGCTAACCAAACATTATAGCGCAGCACTCAGCCTGGAATCCACCATTAACTATCAGTAAGCTAAAAATAGCCCCTTTTGTTCTCTACAAGTGTACCCAACGTGCATTGCAGCTCGCGCCTGTTTAGATCGACAGCATGGTCTCAAAGCCTTCTTCATCGTGGTCTAGTGTGCGCTGTGTCAACCGAAATGGCCCCCGAGATTGCGTGCCGCAGGAAATCTCGGAGGCCATGTCATGAGCTACATAGTTACCGTGGCCGTCGCACAATTCAGCCACGTGCCCCCGCGCGCGATCACTGTCACGTTGAAAATGGACCGCGTGTTCGAAGACAAGACTGTACCCATCATGGGCGTGCGCATGGCTTCCCTTCAGGGAGGGCGAAGGCTCATCGCAACACCAACTTCCTATTAGGTCAATGTACGTGGCTGACAATGCGCGCCCCTGCCCCGCATCCGAGTGCCACCCTTCCTAAGCCAATGTGTCATGTTGAATTTGCCCCCCCCCCTCATCCTAGGTGCTTAGGAAGACGGACAACCCCCCTGCTCCCCCCCCTCTCTTCCCCTGATACGCACGCCGACGGTATACGCACGTGCCATGAGAATCGATGTTATGCGCAGCATGTGGAGGGAAGGTGACTGCGGTGCGATTCTTATACGGAATGAAACGTCACAAAATGGCGCTAAGGATACCCACAAATATTGAACATACATATGTTAAACAGCCGCATATGTTTTATAATAGCAGTTGTTTACAGCTGCGTAACGATGCCAACAACAACGTGGGTACCAAGAGTGAAAACGTTAAGCTAATCTGTGGCGCTTGTGTTTGCGAGGATGGTAGCTCTCGTTATAATGCTCCGTAGATCAATTGCAGTGGATGGCGCTTAACCCCCGTATCGACAAACGCTCCTCGACTCGACTTTCACCCTTCACTTGACAGAGTTGAGCACTGCGCCACCGCGCGGCTGAAAATAGCACTGCCCTACTCAAGAATCGCAGCAGATTATCGCTAATGTGCAGTGACTTGTCATGACTAGAGACGGCGCTCCCATCGGCTTTCTCAAGTGAAGGTGGAGCATCGAGTGAAGGGACGTTCTAGAATACGGGGGTAAGTATACAATTGACGTTAACCCGATATGACGCCTGTCAGCGTAGCATATAAGTGCATGTTTAATGATTATGAAATTAGATAGCCAGCACTGCAACCACAGTGAACGTTTTTCCAACATTACGACTGCATAAGGTTTTCTTCCAATGCTGTTTCAAGACTACAGCGTGGCTCTGTATGGAATAATACTTGATTGATAGCCACGCAGAACGCTTAAGTTCGAATCCTGCTGAGATCTTGATTTTTTATCTTGGAATTCATCGGGGTTGTGATGCCGATGTCAGTTTCTCTAAGCGATTTCAAACTTAAGCTACTGATTTATGTCCTTTAAAATAATATTGTCATGGAGTCGTGACGTGGACGAATTAAGCAGACTGAGGGAACGTATGTACAATGTGGATCACTATAAACAAGGATGGCTGTCCGTTCACTGCAGCACGTGTGGTTGCCGGCCAATATTTTCAGAGTGTTCTATTGTTGCTAGATGCAGGGATCGTACCACGCGCGAGATCATAGAGGCAGAAAAGATTTGCTCATTTAAAGATGCTTGTGTTAGCACACCTTCTGTCGCGCTCACCGATAAGGAAAAGTTCTTCCTTTGCTTGTCAATGTGATGTACTTATGCATTGTCATTGTGTTTCGCACATGGCTAGTGCGACTGGTAACTGTATAAAAGCGAATACCTTCACAAGAAATAAATTGTTGGCAGTTCAGCACTCTGTGTCGTCTCTTCTCCTGTCCCCTCCCGCCCTGTCGTTTGCGCTGGTAAGCACCCTTTATGATGTTATACCAACATGCCCAATCCCACTGTCTCTTGAAGCAGACTGCAAGTCTAATAATAAACTGTTTATTTGGGTGAACCTGTGCCCGGTAAACGGAAAGTCTGGCACTGATAGCAGCGAAGGGAACGTCGGCAGTCGATAAACTGACAAGCGGCGAAGCGCATCGGCATTTATACACTTGCCATCGCATGTAGTAGCATTATTGCTAGCAGCGACGTAGGTACCAGAATAGTCGGCAACGTTCACGAAGTGGGCGTAATCTTAACAAAACGATCTACTATACTGCCTTGAAGCTTTTCGAACATCGAGGCGCGGTTTGCGCTGAACGTAGTGTAACGGGGTGATAACAAAGCTTGAGGAAAGGAACGTGGCAATATAAATCGCGCGGCAGGACCGCTATACCACGTTAATCGAGATTCTCTCTCAAATATCGACGCTGATGAAGCGGTATATAAGAACGTCGCAAATATTTCGGGTGAAGTATACTGCCAAAATTAAGATCCAGTTATGTCAGTTGAGAATCCCCGCCTGTGAACTGTGAATCGTCGTGTAGCGTGAAAGGATAGCCCAGTTCACGAGTAACGTCTGTCGCGTGAGTGGCATCCATATAAAAGACATATCCTGGTTTTGAACGTCCAACCCCATATATTATTATTATTATTATTATTATTATTATTATTATTATTATTATTATTATTATTATTATTATTATTATTATTATCCTTTATAGATGACTTTGAGAACTAATTGTTTATTCCAGGCTCTGTGCGTCGCTGTAATGTTTGACTGGCGTGTTCTCATGAGCCTGGATTACCGATCGGAAGCGTTTTTTTTTTTTTCCTGCATGCTGAAAAATGGGCAGCCCGGATCCACGAAGTGAATGCTGATGATGAAGCGAAGCTCCTTAGATGATTACGTAATGTTCATTAAATAGGAAGACGTGCGGCTTGGTACGTAACATGGACGGGAGGAGGGAACAAGTCCGTGTTAGGTACCGTGCCCCGCTTCTTCCATAATGAACCGTTACCAACTAGCCCAAATGGCTGTTTTGCTAAATAAATTTCGTTTATGAAATGTTTATTAAATGATTGCACCATTCTTGTTATTATTAAATGATTCAATGCGGCATGTTCGCATAGCGCGGCACTTATTCACAAACCCTGACGAAGACTGCTCCACCGGTAGAAACCGATGGAAAGGAAACTCAGACAACCGCTAAGTTGTGTCTCTTCTCTTCTTAAGTACGTTCGTTTGGCCCATTGAAAAAACTTCTTCAGTATATATATATATATATATATATATATATATATATATATATATATATATATATATATATATTTGTTATGGTGGATAGTGTTATCTATAAAACAAGTCATAAAATTCAACAATAACCTCTCTACTTTAACCGTAGAGCTCTTTGCGGCCAAATCCACTCATCGCGTTGTTTACTTCCAAGTACTCTTGCACATGTGTAGGTGAGTTGCACTTTAGTCATTTAAGATGGCATGTTCCGCAGGTGCTACTTCCACGAAGATAACGTTGTTCGAAAATGAGACACAGGCGCAAAAATAATAAATATATGTTGTGCTACAAATCCGTCAATCGCCACTGCCATCGTTTCCAAAGTACAATTCACTTCTCGTGTAGCAGCGAACCGCCAAAAAGACACTTCGTGAGCGTAAGTATACACTGGATCGAAGTGCACTTAAGTTGCCACGTGTGACAGGGGTATTAGGATGGACAGATAGACGTCTGGAGGGACGGATGCATGGAGGAGAGATGTACGGATGGATGGACAGACAGGCACAAACTGAGTACGGTCTATTTTAAACCTCTGTGTTTCGGTCCGACGGGAGGCTACGGCAACGGCCTTAAAGGGCACCGTGAGAAGCTGATAAGCTCCGCTTCTAAAAAGTGTTGCAAAGTAGTGTATGCTTACAAAAATAGCCCGAAAGAGGAAGCACACCCTGCATAGAACCATAACTCAATCTCGAAAGCACATTCATTCAATGACACAGCGCGTAATTTTTCAAATAATGAGCATGACGTCTCGGGCTTTAAGTTATGTTTTTGCGCAGTTTTTGGTTCAAGGATACCGGCTGTATGCGAGATTTAAGTCATTCGTGCAAAATTTTATCGCCGCATGCAGCACGAAGAAATACAAGAAGAAATGAGCTCATAAAAAAGTTAGTGAAATAGCAGAGGTTGCAGTAAGCTGTTCGGTGGTGAAAAACCGCTTACTTTGGTTCAGTTGGCAGTGAGACAAAGTGACGCCCAATCATCTATTGTATCGTTGTGCCATTGTATTCACTGGGTCATGAGACTCATGATATCCCATTCTGTTGTCTTGAACATGCATGCCAAGTCTGTTATGTAATTTGGAGTAATGATTTGTTCACTACAACATAGTGATGATGTTCGTCGAGGCACGTAGATGTGTCGATGTCTATGTGCCCCCTATAAATAGAATGTCATGAAGTTTTTTTTATACACAGAATAACTGTTTTCTAAACAGTGTTTTATTTTATTTCTTTATTTACAGAATACTGCTGTCGAAAGATTAAGCAGGGAGGGGGGCATAATGAAAAGTGATTCACAATGTAACTTCAATAAAAAGAAAGTTCAAGCAATAAAAACATGTTAAGGCAGTAGAACACAGGATAACATTTGAACAAAGTAAAATGGCAGCAAGGAATTGCAAATTGCAACCAGAGAATGCCAATCAGATAGAACGTGAGACAGTCTGAGATCTGGACTGTTGCGATCGTATGTGGTCTCCGGCATAATTTGTGAGACACGGTCTCATGAAGTTGAGGCCCACGGGACGGCTTTATGGTCTCCCATAGTAGAGTACCATGCAAGTACTCTAACTTGGCTGTTAACCACTTTTTTTCTAAACACACAGTTGTGTTTTTCATTTACCATGTAATGTACATATGTTTACATATCTTTTTGTAACAAATATCTGAGTGCCTGTGCATATTCTGTTTCGTTGAGGTGTTGTTTTGAAATTTTATTTATGTCGACTGTCTGTGAGAATCAATTTCTCTAAGCACACAAGCGTCCCCATCCTTAGCCAAGTTGTGACCGTATCTGGGACGGCTTAACGCTCTCCCATAGTAGAGTACGAAATACTCTAAACCGTTAAATGGTTTTCCTTAACACTATTGCACATAGTGTTGGTTGAGTACCGAGCTATGGAAAAAGCGGCTCACTTCAGTGAGTGGCTCCGAACGGCTCAGCTCACTAAAGTGAACCGGCTCAGTTTAATGCCTCACCGGTTCATCAGGGTTTGGTTACTCCGTGCATAGAGTTTCCTAAATATACACTGATTTGATTGATTGATTTGTGGGGTTTAACGTCCCAAAACCACCATATATGATTATGAGAGACGCCGTAGTGGAGGGCTCCGGAAATTTCGACCACCTGGGGTTCTTTAACGTGCACCCAAATCTGAGCACACGGGCCTACGACATTTCCGCCTCCATGGGAAATGCAGCCGCCCCAGCCGGGATTCGATCCCGCGACCTGCGGGTCAGCAGCCGAGTACCTTAGCCACTAGACCACTGCGGCGGGACATAAATATACACTAGAAGGAACTCTGGCGCAAGTGTCAATGGGAGCTCCAACGCACAGCGCTTCAGCGAGCATGGGAATGGTGAGTAGTATACAGGCAATATTATTCCAGAAAAAACGACCATTCGAATCTTATAGTAATGTGGTTATAGTCCAATCAGCGATGCCTCCACACAATCAGCATGATTAAACAACAGTTCAACAATAGTTCGTATGACAGTACAAGTTACAAACATTCGTGCTCGACTGAAATTAAGAGCAAGACGCTCTTCGTTTGGTAAAGAGCTTAGTCATAATCATAAGTTGACTAAGGTATACTCGCTCCCTTACCCAACATGAATAGAGGGAAGAAAGAAAAAGCAGCCAAAATAATAAGAATGGTGTATAAAGCGGCTCTGCGACTACCACAAAGCACTTGAACTGCGATGTTATTAGCACTTGGACTGAAAATACAGCTGATGAGTTGGCTGAAGCGCAAGTAACCACCCAAATTAACCGCCTGCTACAGACGCGAACCGGCACAGAAGTTCTTCAGAGGATTGGCCTCGGTGAACATGTGCATGCCCACGGACGAGTGAAGAAATTGTATCAGTCATATAGCCTTGTACAAGATATGTCCCCTACCGAAGAACATGGAATCAATTCTACATGCTGGAAGACGAGCACAATAGATTAACAGATAAACTGGCCTTATAGGCAGGCTTGATGTCGAGAAAGGAATCACGTCAATAGGATTAATAAAGCGTTTTAAAACAGCAAATGAACAGCCAGGCGTCACACAATGCGAGTTGCGCAACAAGTGAGTGGTCGAATGGTCTAACCCCACTACAAAAGCTTCAAGAGTAATTCATCGTCATCAGCCACTTCATCGTCGTCAGCTACATCCTCAAAATATTGCACAAAATTCATTGCAAGTGTGAAGCTGGTACCACGCTTCCGTCAAGAATGACGAAGGATGAAATAGTGAATGCCTTCCTATTACACAAAAAAACTGCAGCATATCCACGGAGTGAATGATGGAGAGTGGGGCGAAGAAGTCGTCCGTCCATTCGTTCTTGCTTCCGTCCGTCCATGCGTCCGTCAGTGTGACCGTCCATGCGTCCATCAGCCCGTCCGTGCATGCGTCTGTTCGTGCGTCCGTCCCTGCGTTCGTCCATGCAGCCGCCCCTGCGTCCGTTCATGCATCCATCCATGCATCTGTCTATGTGTCCGTTCGTCCATCTATTCAACACTCCAAGTTCCACCATCTCGCATTTTTTCATCATATATTCCCCATATAGAAGCACCACCATCCAGCGGACATTCCAAGGACTAAACGAGAGGTGGCGCACGCACACTTTCTTACGGCTTGCGCTTCGGGTCCACTTCCCACCTTTAACCACCTCGAGTTCATGGTATATACTAGTTCACTGTATTCATGGCACTGCGGCCGAACTCTCGCTAAACCTTTCGAAAACCAAGGAGGTTACACCCAGCGAGTATGACGTAGCAAACTTTTTCAGTCAGATAGTGCTCAATGTACATGCCAATGGCTGCTAATGGGAAATGAGAGGCAGAGAATTCGGCTTTTACTTTCTTACGGCTTGCGCTTCGTATCTACTTCCCATTTTTAACCACCTCGAGTTCATTCATGGTATATACAAGTTCATTGTATTCATGGCACTGCGGCTCAATGCTCGCAAAACCTTTCTAAAGCTAAGGAGGTTACACCCAGCGAGTATAACGCCGCAACCCTTTCTTGTCAGATAGTGCTCAACGTACATGCCAATGGCTGCTAGTTGTGATCGCAGCCTGCGCGTTAACTAAAAGCCGAATGCTCCTGACTCTCATTCTCCATTAGCAGCCATTGACATGTACATTGAGCACTATTTTTTATTGTTCAACAACACACAAAAGAAGTCTCTCACCGGCACCACCTTGGAAGTCGAAATGTTATACTTGTTACATACTACGGGAGACGAACGGGTGGCGCTATAAGGAGCTTCGCCCCTAAAATAATGGCAGATCCTACGAACAGTGGGAATCGATTATATGCGAAGCACGAATGAGAAAGGTTAATAATGCACTTTAAAAACAGCACAACGTTACGAGGTGGACGTATACGTAATGCCGTACATGACTTATTTGGGATGATTACCTTGTTTAGATTGATCACTTACCTTCATCGTCCATTCACGTCACGTGAAACCAAATTTGGTACATGGGGAGCTAGTGAAAGGGCCGCGAGCACGGTATGCGCGTAGCATGTAGTCATGTTTTACATGACACGCGTATCATGATTATCATGTTTGGACGTGTCATTTACCTTCGTCGTCCATTCACGTCATGTAATACCAAATTTCTTATGTGGGAGGCTATAGCGAAACCACTGTGAAAGCACTATGAGCGTAGCATGTAGTCATGTTTTACATGAGACGCATGTCATGATTATCACGTTTGCAAAATTAAGCTTCATCGTCCGTTCACGTCAAGTAATGCCAACTTATGTATAGTATGTGAAGCTATTGAAATGGCAGCGAGCCCATCATGCGCGTGGCATGTGTAGACATGTCCTTACATGTCGCGAATGTTGCCCCGCCGCGGTGGCCTAGTGACTAAGGTACTCGGCTGCTGAACCGCAGGTCGCGGGCCCGAATCTCGGCTGCAGCGGCTACATTTTCGATATAAGTGAAATTGCTGTAGGCCTGTGAGATCAGATTTGGGCGCACATTAAAAAACCCCAGGTGCCTGAAATTTCCGTAGCCCTCCACTACAGCGTCTCTTATAATCATATGGTGGTTTTGGGACGTTAAACCCCACATCAATTACATGAAATGCATCTCATGATTATCATGTTAGCACCAGCTATATAAATTTGTAATTCAGTGACGTCACGTAACACCAAATTTGGTATATTTGGAGCTAGCGAAACGACTACCAGCGCTCCATAAGCGTGGCGTGTAGATAACTTACATGGAATGCATGTCATGATTTACACGTTAGGGTCTGTCAATCCTTCTTGTCTTTTGTCCGCCGCCAACGCCGCCGCCAACGCCGGTGGCCGTAACCACATCGCACAGCGGGCTCGAATTGTTATGTTCGCCATGCAGTCATGTCATATCATACCAGTTTTGCATAATGTACATGCAAACGAAATGAATGCAAGAGCAGCAAGACCATAAAATGTTAATCAACACATTCGTGTCATGATTTTCGTGCTATGACTAGCCACTTATGCTCGTCATACACTCATGCTACGTCATACCAATTTCGCTATTGATACCATTAACGGACTAGATAGATAGATAGATAGATAGATAGATAGATAGATAGATAGATAGATAGATAGATAGATAGATAGATAGATAGATAGATAGATAGATAGATAGATAGATAGATAGATAGACTCAACGTCGCGAAAGTTCAATAAGAAATGTTTCACATTAAAAAAAAATAGAAGGTAATTGAACGAATGAAATCCCATATCCCGAACGCAGCGGAGTAAGTGTGACGTGTCCGAAGGTGCATAGTTGCGCCCGACATCTGTCCCGAACCCACGCGAAAACCCTCCTCCCGTACCCGACGCGTCTCGCCGGTCGTTCATTCGAATCGCGGCGCGACGCGATTCTCGGAAGAGACGAAAACGCCACGAAGGTGTGCGAGGGGGCTTGACGCGCTAGAGGAAAGCGTAATCGCAGCCTTAAGTGAAAAGCGAGGGGATGAGGATTTATCCGCGGTCTGGCGTCCGAAAGACTGCAGTCGGTGTGCATATATACAACCGACCAGGTTGCAGCTCTTCGCATGGTCCTGCGTACTAGTAAAGGTACTACATGGCCGTGTGGCTCCACGCGAATGCCATTGCTCTGCCCCGGCGTGCCGACGGTATAAAGTATACTACCACCACTACTTCTGGTTCCTAATGCTAGGTTCGATGGGCTAGCCGAGAGCGGGGGCAACACTGGGGCGGTCACGTAGGCCGGCTTTGATTTAGTGCGACTCCGGTGCGCCGGCGGCAAAGGCCGAAGGACGAGAACAAGGCAGGACCTCTGTTCGGTTGTTAGTGGTGGTTTCGAAGAAGAAAAAAAGGTAAAAACCAGAAATCTCTTCTTGTTTCTGGGCTTATCTTTTAGTCAGCGCAGTCTAGGCGGGCGTTAAGAGCTGCCTTGAAAAGGCGGAAAGGTGCCTCAGGAACTTACATTTCGGGACGTTTTTTTCTTTTATTGGTAATCTTTAGTTTTATTTTTTTACTCGACATATTCTAGTATTGGTTAATGACGAAGACCTTTCCAGTGTTCTTTTTTTTATTTTATTCAGAAAGTCGTCGTTCTCGGGGGTCGGAAGGCTGGCGCCTTCGAACGTCTTTTTGCTCGGTCACGGTCAGGCATACGTCTAGGTTTCATATTGGTTGTGTGTGTGTATGTGCGTGAGCGTGCGGAGGCGTCGGATCTGCGAGGACTGCGATTCACGGCAGCGGCTCGAGAGGGGCTGGTTATCCTCGGTTCGAAACTGGCAATTGCGGCGTATAAACTATTGGCCACCCGCCTCCTCTTGTCAGTTGGTTTAGCATAAATACGTTCAAAAGATGCGAAAAGAAGGAAAATAAATCAAATCTAACCCAAGCAGCCAAAGGGAAGAGCAAATAGCCCGAGGTCTATGCCCTCGTCGAAGTGTGTACGATCCCCCGAGCGTCAGAAAAGAACGATCAACTCCGATACTGCAAATTGAAGGAGAGAGATACAAGGAAAATAATAAATGACCTCTTTCTTTTTTTCCAGGAAGTGTGACGCCTTCGGGCTTTCCTTTTTAGCCTTCATGTATTTTTGCTTTTGTAAGGAAGCAGGCGCTTCGAAGCTATAGTATACATGGACGGAGTGGGATGCAGTCGGCCATCACTATATGAGCATAAGATTTCTTCGTAACTGTAGATACCTTGAACAATTAAAGTCTCCCCTCGGGCACTAATTATTATACAGCATTACACAAACAGCAAACAGCAAAGGCTAATAATAATAAAAAAGTTTGATTTGCACTCCGGGTACGAAACGTGAGAGAAGACGAAACAGAGGGGAAGGAAATGCTAAAATCTTATCTTTTTAGGACAACCGGTTTGTTACCCTGAACATGGGAACACGATAGGGAAGATTTAAAGACGGAAAAAGGAGAAATAGAGAGAAATGCAGCGATAAGACAGTACAAACGCAGTCAGTCCCTTCACTCTTGCATGGTACGCGACAGAACTGTCGCAGCTGCCTGTTCAAATTTGTTTAACTTGAAAACCTTAATAGCGGCATTATCTTCCGCTGCGATGTCTCCTGCGATGTCATGTAAGAATGGTTTCAACAAGGAACGATATACTGTCAAGGTGCGCTCGAGCGGATGCCAGGAACTGCCCCTGGGCATTTCATTTCCGACTGACGCACAGAAAGAAAGAAAGCATGGCCGACGGCTCTCTTTGCAATATACATGTTGCTGCGAGGCGACGCTACAGGTATCGCCGAAAAGAGTATCGTTGGCCATTCCAATGAAACCAAGCCCCTTTCGATGTCCGACGCTGCCAGCTGACTTCGAGTGCATGCACAGGAGGTCACGCTACCTCTACGGTGTACACCAAGCAGCCAGACCAACCGGACTGATCGTAGCCACTAGGGTTGTTGTTGAGTGGACTTGAAAAGGCGCCAGATTTTAAGCCAAAAGTCGCCCGAAGTAGCCACGTCATTTAGTACTATCACCAAAGTTGTAGCCGAATAGAACGGGAGTGGTATTATGAGCAGGGTTTTTGCTATTGGTAAATTAATCAAACCACGTTGAATAAGTGACGCAATAAGTTTAAAAACATAGCCAGAAAATAGCCATTGTGCAAACTGGAAATTTTCGCCACCAAACGGGATTTAAAAGTAGCCAATTTGGCGCAATGTAACCCCCAACGGCAACACTGGTCACCGCCACCTTTCCCATTTGATGAATCTCGGTATGCCAACTGGATTCCGCCGAAAACAAAACCCTCTGCAGTATCGCTTATGGCTAGGGGTGGCATTCACGAAATTTTTAATAATTTTGTATAATATTGACACAGAAAGGGAAAATTACATTAAACCAATATAGAAAAGAGAGAATCACAAATTTATTCAAAAAGAAAAAAAAAGTCCGGTGAGTTATTCAGTGATCTGGGCAAATTCAGAGGTCTTCGCCTAGATGTTGGTCACGAGCCCTTGAGCTCTGGAGCGAAAAAAAAAAGTAATAGGTGTACACTGTTCTATGACGTCAGACGACTAAGTCGCATTCGATTCCGCATCCTTGCATGGGCCAAATGATGCGTTCCCCAACGTTTAAGACACAGTGAATGTGGTACAGACCCGTCCTAACATATAGCGCGGCCCACACCTCCATGCTGAAAAGAGTGTAGATGCACAGAAAATGCGCAACTACTCCTCATTGCAGCAGCAAATTTGCCAGGTATAGCTTGCGTACACCCAAGTGAATGGGAGAGAGGACGAGCACTTGTGCAGGCTGTCTAATCCCGCTCTTGTAATACGATCAAGACCATCTACGTGAATCGCAGTGCAGACACGCGATGCATTATATATATATATATATATATATATATATATATATATATATATATATATATATATATATATATATATATATAGATATATATATATATATATATATATATATATATATATATATATATATATATATATATATATATATATATATATATATAGTGCAGATGGCACTCGTATGCCTGTAGATGAGGAGTCTTATATTACAGAGGCACCGATAAGGGGCAGGTTCGACCATCGTAACATATGTTGAAAAGAAGTTTCAGAACTTTCAGGAAGATGTGACCTTCCATATTTTGTATAGACAGAGCCCTTTCAGGGTGAAAAAAAAAGAGGTGTCATGTCGAGAACTTAAACGTGTAAGCAAGACAGAAGTGTTAATAAAGTATTTAATTACGTGCTCTTTCAATACACAAAAATACAAGCGAGCAGTAGTAGTTTATGAGTTTCCAGAATTAGCTGCAACGCACTATAGCTCCACTATACTTCGATTATCAACAACATAATATTTTCACGTTTGTTCAAAAGTTTTCTCGACAGGCAGCGCCGCAGCGGGCTTTGACTAAGCGCGTCACCACCGCGTGCATATGATTGTGTTAGCGTGTACGTTATAAAGGCTTATGAATGACTGAAATACATGCCGGAGCACTTTAAGACGAGTTTCAGGGCCCCTTTAATTAGCTCGGTGTGCCTTGGCTGGCCCCCCTGATTATGCAGTTCCATAGGGACAAGATATAGACCATGGCCCTTGCGTAAGCTTGCAAATGCTGGTTCGTACGTACGCTTTGTTCTCCAAGCGACAGGGGTCATTCCACGTCTGCTACGCTCGCGTGCTAGAATGCCGTTATAGTGGCCAGCGTGGAGTATAGTTAGAAGCGCTGGTACGAAACTTAACTACTATGATATGCGCCGGCTTGTCGACGAAATTAAGCGGCGTAACCATGGAGGATCGCATGATACGCAAAGGTATCAGAAAGTGGCACGTACATTCTGCGAAGGCCATACTTAAACTTGTGGAAAGGTGGAGGCTCATATTTTAAGGCTGGGGATAAAGAAAGCAAAGCGGAAAAAAAATTGCTTTGTCTGAGACTGCAGAGATTCTCTCTGCGTGAGCTGGTTTCAGGATGGTGCGCAGATAAAACGATTTGACCGACAAGGAGAGAACCGGATGCTTATGTTAAGTGCTCGTTTATAAGCACTACAGGGCGACGTACTTCATCGCGTAAAACTCGCGTTGACGTGAGTGCATGGTATATATACGTAAAACATGTCGGTATATGCAAGATAGTGAGCGTACCTCCATTGCGGCTAAATTTCATTGCTGTCTCATGAAATGGTCATCGGTGGTCTACACACTATACCGTGGCATGACTCGATTGGGTGATGTCATTTTCAGTTTGCATGTTATCTTCTCATTAGGAATATTTCGAAGAAAATGTTTCGCGCGTGAAACAAGCTTATGTTCTAGGCCGCCCTTCTCGTCTGCCAGTTGTGCTCAAAGAAATAATCAATAAATTAATTGTTGTGATAGTACCTAGGGTTTTACATGCCAATACCGCAATGATGGTCATGCATTCTTTAGTAAGGCTATCTATAGAAACTTCGATCCCCTAGGGATCTTCAACTTGCCCTCACTTGCCACAGTACACTGGCCTCTGGCAATTCGCCGAAACGCGACCAGAACGGCCGGGATTCGATCCCGCGTCCTTCGAGTCACGAGCAGAGCACAATATCCTGCGATATCGTGGAGCCCACAATACAGCCAATGAAAAGCGTCTTTGTCGTGCCCTCTAACACGTACATTTCGAGTTGTCCCTGCGATGACATTTCGTGACTTAAGAATAAAAAGAATAGAGAAAAATAAAACGCACGAGCACGCGCCGCCTGCGAAATTGCGGTGGATAAATTAACTTATAACATGCGTACGTCGCAGTGCACATAGCAGCGCATAAACGTTGCACTGCACAGCGGGGCTTCACCAAGCCGCGTGTCATGTACGGTGAAGCGCATGCAAAGAGTCGATCGTCGCGCACTCTTTCATTCACTTCTTTTTTTTTCGTTTTGGCCATTCGCACACGGCTACTGAGACCTCTTAGGATAATAGGAAAGCCAACGTATCGGGCTCATTTCATGACAGAGGCTCACGCAAGGCTTCCCTGCTCAAGGCGGGACAAAATGCACATGCAAAGTGCGGTAAAGCAAACGATATATATATATATATATATATATATATATATATATATATATATATATATATATATATATATATATATATATATATATATATAGTGGACTTCCACACGTATCCACCGCGAGTGTACGAACAATGTAGCGAATGGAAGATGACCACACTGGCGAAACAGAAAGATTATTACGGGAGAAATTAAGGCTATGCAATGTGTGTTCCCTTTCAACAGCACGGACGTACATATCGCGCGGCATGCCGGATGGCTGCACGCAAATTTTCCTCGCTTCTCTTGCTGTTCTTGTATATGTCGTCCCCGGTTGCCTGGCTGCCTACACTACGTGTACATGGGCTACGCGTTCTCAACTGGAACGCTGGAACGCTTCGCTCCTACATGAAAAGGCTTCCATTATAAACCAAGTTATGGCAGTATTCACAGATAGCCTCCACGCACTCTAGACCAGCGCACAGCAAAGTGTATTTTGAAAGTTTGTCGACCCATGGTTGCGTTCATTTTCTATCCATGCATGCACTTTATTATCCATATAGGAAAGTATAGGGGAAGATATTAGACCAAATTGTAACGTAAATATGGAGAAAAGTGGTGAAAAGATAACTTGCCGTGAGCAGGATTCGACCCTGGGACTTGCGAATGACGCGTTCGATGCTCTACCACTGAGCTACCACGACAGCTTTCCCCCAGCCACTTTTATAGGGTTTATATGTGAATTAAACGTGGGAGTGTCACGGCAAGTTATCTTTTCACCCACTTTTCTCCATATTTACATTACAATTTGGTCTAATATCTTCCCCTATACTTTCTTTGGCATTATGGTCTGTTAGATCTCATTATTATTGTGTCAAAACATGGAAAAACGAGCCCTTAGGTATACACTTCTTTCCCTTATATATATATATATATATATATATATATATATATATATATATATATATATATATATATATATATATATGTGTGTGTGTGTGTGGTGTGTGTGTGTGTGTGTGTGTGTGTGTGTGTGTGTGTGTGTGTGTGTGTGTGTGTGTGTGTGTTGTGTGTGTGTGTTGTTACAAGACCATTTAACACTGAAGAATCAAGACAAGAGAGACAGCCTTCTCAGCTTACGCTTGGCGTTGTGTAAATATATCGCAACTATCGCCTCGTTTCCCAGTGTGCCCTCTCGGTAGATTTTGGTGTAGGTCCGCGGTAGCAAAGTCCGACGGACCTTCGCAGCGGACGCCAAGTTGCCGCTTCAAATTTTTATACCGACAAGGATGCTGCGTCAACAGCGACGCCCAATGCACAAGCGGCGGCGCCCACCTCACCTGTGGTCATTGTGACCTCTCCACCCCGCGATCCTGGCAAATTTTCGGGCACTGATGGCTAGGACGTAGATGAGTGGCTTCAACTGTACGAGCTCGTGAGTGGAAATCACAGGTGGGACCCAACCATGATGCTGGCAAACTTTATCTTTTACGTGAAAGGAATGGCCGAGGCATGCTTCGACAACAACGTGGAAGAGCTCACCAGCTGGGACATGTGTACATGACGAAGTTACGCGAGTTGTTCGACCATACTGCCGGGTGCAAGCAGGCCGCTAAGAAAGAACTTGGTACCCGTGTACAGACATCCCCAGAGTCTAACGTGACTTATATTTAAGATGTCTTGACCCTCTGCCTTATAAGATTGATACCACTAAGACCGAAGCCAACAAGGCAACAGGTCACTCAAGAGCATCGCTGATGATGCCTTTAATATCCTTGTATTGAAAGGCTATTCGACAATTGAAGACGTGATTAAGGAGTGCCGATCGACACTTTCAAATGGCGAAATAAAAGCCATCGCATTGCCCACCACTTCTCCCGTCTTCACCACTGCGACGTGAACTTGTATAAGGACCTCCGTATCGAGATACAGCTCAGGTCAACCTCTGCTGACATTACGAGAGTCGTTCGACGCGAAATTGAAGCCATGCTACTAGCACCCTTAAGGGCCCTAACGCCAAATGATTTTCAGCTTACCATATCCTTCATACAGAGCATTGTGAGCCAAGAATTTGCAAACGCGGGCGTTAAGACGATCTGTCCTGTGGACCGCACCGATGTCCCTCCCCGATGAATGGAGCATGTTCGTTGGCTTCATGGCGTAATTCACTGCGTGATTTGCGCTTTACCCTGTAGACTCCACAGTTTATTAGCCCTAGAAATCAGACAGCCAATCTATCGCCCCGTCATGCAATGGCAGGACGCCATGTTTCAGTATGGTTACGGTAGCATTACAGGTCATGCATGTGCCAACGTGACTTCTCGGTCCAAGCTCCAAGAGCGCACGAGGGCATCCGAAATTCGATGCCGCTTTCGAGGATGAATAGAGCGTCGAAATATTGCGTGCTCGTAAATGAAGCCACAGAATCCTTACAGAACTACTCAAGTTCGTGGCATTCACGTTTGATTGATTGATATGCGGGGTTTAACGTCCCAAAACCACCATATGATTATGAGAGACGCCGTAGTGCAGGGCTTCAGAAATTTCGACTACCTGAGGTTGCTTAACATGCAACCAGATCTCAGCACACAGACATACAGCATTGTCGCCTGCATTGAAAAAGCAGCCGCCGCAGCCGGGATTCGATTCCGCGACCTGCGGGTCAGCAGCCGAGCACTCTTAGAAAATGGTAGTAAAAAGGTAGCAACTGCAAGCAAACAGGTAGTAACTGCAGCGCTTACTACCTTTCTCGAACCATTACTACCCTTTTGCAATCTGTTTACTACCTACTTCAGTAAACAGTTACTAGCTGCAGCCGTTACTAACTTTTTGCCACCTGTTTACTACCTATGTTAGTAAACAGTTATTAACTGGAATGATAAAGATAGTAACTGCATCCGTTACTACCTTTCTTGCTACGTTACTACCTTTTTGCTACCCGGCTGCTGACTATTTATTCCAAAACAGTGAGTGATTCCGATTCTGATCATTTATGAAAGGAATCGTCTCGGCGTATCAAGAAACGGAAAAATGACGCAGAAGATCTCCATAGATGAAAAAAAATGTTCTAAATTACGCAACGGAGATAAGTAAACGTCATTCTGATATTGTCGAAACGAAGAAGTACAAGTTAACAAACCATAAGCAAGTTTTACACGCGTTGTAATAGACAATTAGAACAAACCTAGTAAATTTCAGAAAATTAACAAGACTGGTGGATCGAAATATCAAGATGGTCACAATCATTCTGGAGGACGGTCAGAATTAATGCACTGCGGCGTTTCTCCAAATATTATCGTGAAGTGTAATAATCGTACTGGGGGTTTTACGTGCTAAAACAACGATAATATTTGGAGAAACGCCGCAGTGCATTAATTCTGACCGTACGTCCTCCAGAATAATTGTGACCATCTTGATATTTCGATCCACCAGTCTTGTTAACTTTCTGAAATTTACTAGGTTAGTTCTAATTGTCTATTACAACGCGTGTAAAACTTGCTTATACTAGCTGAGTGAAGCATTCAAATGCACAGAGACTATGTTAATAAATACGGTACCTCGTTTCGGCCACTGTAAATAATGCCTTTCTGCGGCCCTTTTCTAATGAATAGTTATGACATATAATTTTTTAAGGTAAGGCTTATTAAAAGTCTTATGCTACGTTTTCGAACACACGTAGTCAGGTATTATGATGTAGTGCTTCAGATTCACATTTGCTATAATTCATTGAGAAGGACAAGTGCTTCCCTGTGCATGACAAGCATCTGCAAAGTAGGGGCTATATATACACCACGTGTACTTCGTATACGGTAGCGTAAAAGGAAGTGAATTTCTTAGGTCTAAGTAATCATCGCACTCATTACACACCACGCAAGATTACCCGAAGTTGTGGAGTAATGAGACAGTGATTGATCAACGTTAGCAATGAAGAAAAGCTATGCCAAAATAATTGAACAAGGTCGTAGCGGTTGGTACTTTTTTTGAAACCTTTTAACGTCAATACCCATGGGTGGTAACGCCTAGGGTAGTAACATTTACTAAATGCTGTAGTAACAACAAAGGTGGTAACTGTTACCACCCTCGCCGTTACTAACTGCGCTTACTACCAGGGTGTTAACATATGTGACAAGCCGTTACTACCCCAAAGTTAGCAAGTACTACTATACCTTTTTTCTAAGAGTGCGTACCTCAGCCATTAGACCACCGCGGCGAGGCGTGGCACCCACGTTTGCTACGACTGGTTCCATCTGTTCGATTTCGCACTCTCAGCTGAACACACTACTCAACAATTCGTCTTTATTGTACATTGTTACTGTGCTCACTTGATTGATTATTTCGTGTTTTTTCTCCTATACTTCTTCCTTCCTACTTCGTTCCGTGTTAAATATAATAGTGCACTCGCCCCTCCTCGCTATAATGGGTATGTACCTTGAGGGTATTTCAAATAAATAAATGAATAAATAAATAAATAATAACAAAATCAACAAATAAATCAATTTGCTGCGTCATAATCTGAAACCCAAGGTCACTGAGCTCGACACAATAAAAAAAGGATGGGAAATGGCAAAGTTGACTGCTTTTTCTTGTTTTCTTTTGCTTGGTCGCTTTAATGCACCGTACTTTTTATAGTCAGTGCAGAGTATGAATTGACTAGTCCAACAGCTGATTACCGATTCTAACTTGCCGTCGCTTTTATGAAATACTTTGCCTTCCACATCGGAACGAAAAAAAGCAGGCTTCTTGCAATCATTGCGGCTGCAGAGAAACCACCGGACATGTTCTTCACTTAGAAGTGTGTCAGCTTGGGAGTTGGTATGGCATGACGATAGTTATAGCGCGAAAACAAAACGACGACACAGAGACAAGGACATGTCTTTCGTGTCCTTCTTTTCTCTGTGTCGTCGTTTTGTTCTCGCGCTATAACTATCGTCTCGTTCTTCGCCGCTGTATTTGCCACAGAACTAACACTGCATACCATCGCGGCCAACGTTACTGGAACCAGTGATCACGGCTGGGTTGTCTCACCTTCAAGGCGGGTCGCTTTTGAGTATAGAGAGCGCCTATCTGAGCTGTTCTCACACCGGAGCTTGGTCCCGGCTTTATTCGTTTTTTGTTTTTCACGTGACAATGACTTGATTCTCAGTTAGAGTGTGACTCGGCCTTTCAATACGTCTGAAACGAAGCTGTTTAACCCAACCGTTAGTCCGCGAAGAGTGAACAATCTGAGTCTGAGTGAGTCTACTCAAGAGAGTGAGTTCACCGACCTTTGCCCAGAATACCAGAACACGTGCGCCGATTTGTCCGGCGTGAGATGCAGCAACTATAATGTACGAGAGAAAGGGTACATGGAAGAGAAAAGGAAAGAGGGAAATCAATAGAAAAAAATATGGAAGAGAGACAAGGAGGGAACGACATGAAAAGAAGCAAGTGCAACAAAGAGAGAGAAAAAAAGAGAAAACAAGATAGGAAGGGGGAAAAAAGAGGAGCAGAGAGATAAAGAAAGAGAGAGAAATAACTAAGAGGTGAAGAGACAAAAAGAAAGAGGAAGCGAGAAATAAAGGGGAGAGAGAGAGCATAGAAATGGGAAAAAAGAAGGAAAGTGCAAAAAAAAGAGAAAACGAAGAGATTAAAAGATGAAAGGATAAAGAAAAGAAAGGAAGAAAGAAAGATAAAAATAAAAAAAATTGGCAGCATATCCACGGAGTGAATGATGGAGAGTGGGGCGAAGCATTCGTCCGTCCATTCGTTCTTGCTTCCGTCCGTCCATGCGTCCGTCTGTGTGCCCGTCCATGCGTCCGTATGTGTGACCGTCCATGCGTCTGTTCGTGCGTCTGCCCCTGCGTCCGCTCATGCGTCCATCCATGCATCTGTCTGTGTGTCCGTTCGTCCATCTATTCAACACTCCAAATACCACCATCTCGCATCTTTTCATGATATATTCCCCATATAGAAGCACCGTCATTCAACGCACATTCCAAGGACTAAACGAGAGGTGGCACACGCACTCTTTCTTACTCCTTGCGCTTCGGGTCTACTTCCCACCTTTAACCACCTCGAGTTCATGGTATATACTAGTTCACTGTATTCATGGCACTGCGGCCGAACGCTCGCTAAACCTTTCTAAAACCAAGGAGGTTACGCCCAGCGAGTATAACGTAGCAACATTTTCCTGTCACATAGTGCTCAATGTACATGCCAATGGCTGCTAATGGGAAATGAGAGACATGAGAATTCGGCTTTTACTTTCTTACGGCTTGCGCTTCGCATCTATTTGCCACCTTTAACCACCTCGAGTTCATGGTATATACTAGTTCATTGTACTGATGACACTGCGGCTCAACGCTCGCTAAACCTTTCTAAAACTGAGGAGGTTACACCCAGCGAGTATAACGTATACCAATCCTTTCTTGTCAGATAGTGCTCAATGTACATGCCAATGGCTGCTAATGGGGATCGCAGCGTGCGCGTTAACTAAAAGCCGAATGATATTGTCTCTCATTTCCTCTTAGCAGCCATTTGAATGTACACTGAGCACTATCTTTTATTGTTCAACATCGCACAGAAGAAATCTCTCACCGGCACTATCTTGGAGGTGAAAATGTTATACTTGTTACACACTACAACGGCTACGAGGGACGAACAGGTGCCGTCATAAGAAGCTTCGTCGCTAAAAGAACCAAGGCAGGCCGCCAAATCGGCACTGACTACATCCTTGACAGCACTAGTACGAAGTTGACTAAATTTGTTTTGTTTTAGGGGCGAAGCACCTCATACAGTCTTGGCTTGTCAGCGTGTCATGTCGTCGTCACAGTCGATCATAAACGCACGCACGCGTTTTTTTTTTAGATGCGGAACATCTAATACTCGAGGCTTGTAGTGCGGCGCCGTTCGCAAGCTTCCCCCTCCTTCTTCCACCATCTGTGCATCCCTTCCTCCTCTACACACCGCGCGCGCTTCACTCCTCCACCATCTATGCACCCTTCCTCCTCTACACACCGCGTGCGCTTCTCCTCTTCACGAACATTCGCTAGCTGTATAATGTAGCGCGCATGCGCCGTCACGCTTCGAAAACATCGGCAGCTGACGCGCGCGCATGCGCTGTCGCGCTTCGAGAACATCGGCAGCTGACGCGCGCGCATGCGCTGTTGCGCTTCTCCCCCTTCTCGAACATTCGACAGCTGACAGTGCATGCGCCGTCGCGCTGTATATATACTCAAGGTCGGCGCTCGCTCGCTCAGTTGCCGCTCGTCGGTTGGTTTGTACGGCGCGTCGACGTCCAAGGTCGCGGTGAAATGAATTCCAACGAATCCACAAACACAATGATCGACGTCCCTTCGACCAGCGCCGCCCTTTCGCATACGTGTGTACGTGTTCACTCATTTAACACCCGCTCCTACAACCACGTTAACCAATTTAGCCATCGACCCAAGTAAGTCGCAATTTAACACCCCATTTCACAACCACGTTAACCAATTTAGCCATCGACCCAAGTAAGTCGCACTTTAACACCCCGTTAACCAATTATATGCTCCGCATCCTCCTCAGTGTTCTCCCGAGGGAAGCTGCGGGCAATTTTTTTTCACTAGAGTGTAGCAGGCCATAAGTTCTATTCTGGTTTACCTCCCCGCTTTTTGCTCACTTGTGGCGCCCTTTTTCTCTTGCGCTGCTCTTGTCTTGTCCCTTTAAGAGAGACGAAATCAAGCCCAATATGGTAACTTGACAGCTTACTGCAGGAAACGTCAGCGGATGTTCTGTTATGTTCTGTTGTACCTGTCTTACTGTGCAGAGTTTGATGTTCATATTACCTTGGCTACTCCGTATCTATAAGTTTTGCAGCAATAAATAAACAAATAAATAAATAAATAAATAAATTATTAAATAAATTATTAAATAAATAAATAAATAAATAAAGAGCTCAACCCAAGATGAACAACGACCAGCTAAAAAAAATGGCAGCATATCCACGGAGTGAATGATGGAGAGTGGGGCGAAGCATTCGTTCGTCCATGCGTCCGTCTGTGTGACCGTCCATGCGTCTGTTTGTGCGCCCGTCCCTGCGTTCTTTCATGCATCCGCCCCTGCGTCCGTTCATGCGTCCATCCATGCATCTGTTTGTGTGTCCGTTCGTTCATCTATTCAACACTCCAAGTCCCACCATCTCGCATCTTTTTATCATATATTCCCCATATAGAAGCACCGCCATCCAGCGGACATTCCAAGGACTAAACGAGAGGTGGCACACGCACACTTTCTTACGGCCTGCGCTTTGGGTCCACTTCCCACCTTTAACCACCTCGAGTTCATGGTATATTCTAGTTCACTGTATTCATGGCACTGCGACCAAACGCTCGCTAAACCTTTCGAAAACCAAGGAGGTTACGCCCAGCGAGTATAACGTAGCAACCTTTCCCTGTCAGATAGGGCTCAATTTACATGCCAATGGCTGCTAATGAGAAATGAGAAACAGGAGAATTCGGCTTTTACTTTCTTACGGCTTGCGCTTCGTATCTACTTCTCATTTTTAACCACCTTGAGTTCATTCATGGTATATACAAGTTCATTGTATTCATGGCACTGCGGCTCAACACTCGCTAAACCTTTCTAAAGCTAAGGAGGTTACACCTAGCGAGTATAATGTAGCATCCCTTTCTTGTCCGATAGTGCTCAATGTACATATCAATGGCTGCTAACGGGGATCGCAGCGTGCGCGTTGACTAAAAGCCGAATGCTCATGTCTCTCATTACCCATTAGCAGCCATTGGCATGTACAATGAGCACTATTTTTTATTGTTAAACAACGCACAGAAGAAATCTCTCACTGGCACCACCTTGGAGGTCAAGTGTTATACCTTTTTCGCTTATGTGCCACTGGTGGTTACATACGAGGGACGCCAAAGCCACGCCATAAGGGGCTTCGCCCCTTAAAAACAAAAGAACACACAATAGCCCACTTGAACAAGTTAAAAAAACATGGTAATGTACAGTTTGCTTGCAAAAGTTTACATTGCAGTATAGCGTCCACATCACACTTTTTTTTTTGGTTCTGTCCGCTTTATATGAACATCATTGCATATATACCAACACATATCTGTATATCACAAGCATTTATCACATCCGGCGTCCACTAAGAAGTCTTTGAGGAAGATGTTCACCTTTTTTTTCTGAAGATGTATTTGAGGCAATGGTCCAAGTATTTTTTTCTTTAATTTGAGTAGCTTCTCTGCAAACTTCCTAGTTTGCTCATTTTTCTCTTTCATTTGCGTACTTTACGGACTCATGACCAACATTCTCATCTTTGTGACCCCAGTCATCCCGTTGTGCTGGATTGGTGAATATTGTGCACGAAATGCATCAGTGCATACTCGAAAACTGCCTCGTTTCAGAGATTCGGGCAATGCAGCACCTCTCATGTGATCTAAGTTTGGATGAAGAACACTTCTTCTATATCACCCCGCACTATATGTATACGTTGTCCACACCGTTCATGTACAATACACAGTACATTTCGTCATCCGCAGTTTGTATAACGTAAACATACGCGGTGGGTGCATGCATGCATGCCTCAGCGCGTCGTGCTGGCCGGCGTCGACTGCACCGGGCGCTCTCGCATCGACGGACGCGCCAGGTCCACGAACTGACTCGCAACCTTTCTTGTGCGCTAATAAAGACGTACAAGACTCAGTCATGTACCACGCCGGAGAGAATGGAATCATGAACGGGCGGTTGACTTGAAGGGATCGCGTGCCTTTGCCATCCACTCCGTTCTGCGTCCTTGGATGCAGAACGGAAGGAAGGCTGTGGAGGAGAATCCACATTTTTCTGTTCTATTACAGCTACAGTATTATTAAGTCAAAACATTAACGGACACTCACTTATTTTTTTATTCTTCTTCTTTATATTATATACTCTGAAAGCTTTCGTCGACACGCATGCTACCTTACAAATGGTTTCCTTTTGAGCTGAAACGCTAGCTAATGTCTATATCGTCTGCATTTCTTGTACGGAGTCACACAAGGCATGGGGAACGTACACGTGATCCCTCAGCTCTTTCTCTCTCTCTCTCTCTCGCTGTATCACACACACACACACACACACACACACACACACACACACACACACACACACACACACACACACACACACACACTTCCGCTTGCCTAAACCCTTTGTGTATAAGCTCTGCTGCGTGCAGCCGAAACGATTGTTGCCATGACAGCCGAAGCCGAGTGAACCAATATCTACTGGATAACAAATCATACTTTGTGGCTGACTTTGCGAATTAAGCTAAAATGTCAATAACGCGTATCTCGATATCGCGAAATCATAGTTGCAGCGAAAAAAAAACATCATATCGCGAACTTTAAGTGACGGTTCTGGCATTACTGTATGGTATGGTATGGTAAAAGTTATTCAGGTCCTGAAGTACATAGTAAAAAAAAAACAGTGCTTTCCAGGTATCGGTAGCATTTGGGTAGCATAGCTATACGTGAGAAATCTGCCTGTCGGATGACGAAGTGTTTTCTGCCCAACGCTGCTTATTTCGTTTGGTGTTTCTTTGTAAATTTGCGCATTATCCGAGGATTATCGCTCTCCAGCGGGCAGTGATGGATCCAGACCCGACAGTATGCAATCCGGACTTGGCGTCACCTTCGACGTCAACCTCAAGGAAGCGCAACAGCCGGGCGGACGACAGCGCCAGTGACAGCACTGAACTGTACACGGTGAATAGTGAAGACAGCGACGACGATTTCATCCCTGCAGTGAAGCGTAAAGCTAAAATGGTCGGGGCGTCTTCGCCAGCTAGCGTCTCTACCATGAAGGCTGCGCGCAGTTCTAAACGCCATACCATACTTTTAGGGGCGAAGCTCCTTATAGCGGCACACGTTCGTCTCGCGTAGTATGTAACCAGTCTTACGCTTTGACCTGCAAACATTTTGACCTCCAAGGTGGTGCCGGTGAGAGATTCCTTCTGTGCGTTGTTGAACAAAAAAATAGTACTCAATGAACATGCCAATAGCTGATAATGGGGTATGAGAGAGAGTAGCATTCGGCTTTTAGTTAACGTGCATGCTGCGATCCCCATTAGCAGCCATTGCATGTACATTGAGCACTATCTGAAGGGAAAGGGTTGCTACGTTATACCCGCTGGGTATAACCACCTCCGTTTTAGAAAAGTTTAGCGAGCGTTGAGCCGCAGTGCCATGAATACAATTAACTAGTATATACCATGAATGAACTCGAGGTAGTTAAAGGTGGGAACTATAGGTACGAAGTGCAAGCCGTAAGAAAGTAAAAGCCGAAATCTCCTGCCTCTCATTACCCATGCAGCCATTGGCATGTACATTGAGCTCTATCTGCCAGAAAAAGGTTCCTACGTTATACTCGCTGGGCGTAACCTCCTTAGTTTTAGAAAGGTTTAGCGAGTGTTGGGCCGCAGTGCCATGAATACAGTGAACTGGTATATACCATGAACTCGAGGTGGTTAAAGGTGGGAAGTAGACCCGAAGCGCAAGCTGTTAGAAAGCGTGTGTGTGCCACCTCTCGTTTAGTCCTTGGAATGTCCGCTGGATGGCGGTGTTTCTACATGGGGAATATATGATGAAAAGATGCGAGATGGTGGTACTTGGAGTGTTGAATAGATGGACGAACGGACACACAGACAGATGCATGAATGGACGCATGAACGGATGCAAGGGCGGATGCATGGACGAACGCAGGAACGGACGCACGCACAGACGGGCGGATGGACGCATGGACGGTCGCACAGACGGAAGGAAGCAAAAACGAATGGACGGACGAATGCTTCGCCCCACTCTCCATCATTCACTCCGTGGATATGCTGCCAATTTTTTTTGTTCCTGTCGACTTTTCGATCAACCTGGAGAACATGCACAGGCAAGTGATATCAGCACGTCTGGAAGCTATTGTGCCTAATGAGATATAGGATATTTGACTCAACCCACGGAAGAATATCATGGCCATAGACGCTGAGCACCCGGCTGCGGTATACATACCTTGCGAACTGTCACGGAGCTTGGAGGCATCGATCTCAGTGCCTACATTCCTCAGGATAGTTACACGACGACGGGAGTCATTTGTGGCGTTGATGTTTCCATACCGAACGCAGTGCTGTGTATAACAACAAGCAAGCATGCCCACGTTGCAGCGGACCCCACAAAGCAAGGGCTGGCCAAGCAACTCTCCTAAAATGCAGCAGCTGCAACGGAAACCATGAGACCTCATCCAAAAACTGCCCAGTACTCAAGAAGGAGAGCAGCATTCCGAGGCAAATGGTGAAAGACGGATCCTCGCCAAAGGAAGCGGTACCGGTTGTTCAACGACGGTGTTCCCGTCGACAGTGGTGCTCCAAGAAAAGAGAAAGCATGCCCTGTGCCGAATGTGCCGTCATTTACGCCGCCACCGCCCACCACCACCACCGCCACGACCACAGTGACCTCCCCCACCCCCGCCACCAGGTGAGGTACGTCCAGAGGTGCCGGAAGACAATGTGGCGCCACAAAGAACATCTGACTCTGACTGGCCCGGTTTACCGCAGGTACACGTGCCTAACTACAATATCAACAGTCAACAACGGATATGCTTCCAGCAGGCAATCTACCCGCCCAAGATGTACAAGTTTTCTTTGTATTGAGGTCGTTCTTGAGTGTTATTCGCACTCTCTTGGCAGATCCCTGCCGCTAAATGCGCGCTGCAAGTCTTGGACACACTAGAACCAATTCTCGCTGGACTTCAGTAACAAGATGGCGCACCATAGACCACATCAGCCTTTCCGAGAAAAAGTCAAGGGTGCTTCCATAATTCAGTGGAACGCCAGAGGTCTATATTCAAGAATGCCTGAGTTTAGACAGTTCATTTTCGAGAATAAGTTTCCCATTATCGTCATTTGTGAACCGCATTTTTCAAAAATAACTCGACTGTCGGGCTATGAATCATTCGTTTCTTAATCGTGCATTGAGTGAAGTCAAGTTGCTGTGTACATCCGCAAAGAACTCACTTGTGTTCGCCAAAGAGTCTCACAATGGAAATTGCTACGTGTGTCTATATGTTAAAAAGAAGTTGTCGTTTACGCTGATAGGCACATATAGCGCCGTCACGTCGACTGGATCAACAGATATTAAATGATATATTTGCAACGACTCCAACACCTTGGACATTGATGGGTGCACATGACTTCAACGCCCATCATCCACTGTGGGGAAGCATCAGGACAAATCGAAAAGGCACGAACCTAGTTGATCTCGCATCAGAGCACGGGCTTCAGGTGCTGAACGACGGCAGCCCTACTTATCTCCGAGGAGTAACTTATAGCAGTTGCTTGGACTTGACTGAGTGTCGCATAGCATTGTCACGAAAGTCCAATGGTTCACACACATTGAAAACCACGGCAGAAAAACATATCCCCACGTACATGACAGTCAGAGGTCTGGACAATTCTCTTTCACCTGGACACTGAAGACTTATTGACTCGGAAGAGTATCACATATCAGTGGAGAGCAAGTGCATGCACGAACCACCGGAACCCATTGAAAAAGTGATTTGTTGTGCGATAGATGTTTCCACGAAGATATGTTAAAAAAAATCGAGACGTACCGCATTCGACCAAGAGTTGGAACAACTTCGAGCGGTCCACGATGTGCCGAAACACGATACAGGCGCACGAAATCTATCTATGACCTTGGAGAATCCAGACGCATTCAGAAGAAAATCCAGCGTCGAATGCAAAAACTCCAGGAACAACAATGGAAGAGTTTATGTGACTCGCTAGACCCTCGAAAGCCTTTGTCTCCCGTATGGAGGACTCTTTGAGGTATTCACTGGCATTCGCAACAGCGTCATCCCTTCACCGCTCTTGCGCTACATCAACGTCGCTCACAGGTTGATGTTACTGGTGAATTTTGTGCAAAGATCGCCGGCGACATCTCTACACCGATCGATCTATTGCCACAGGGCGTTCCAGTCACATGAAATCAGCAAATGGAGGTTGCATTCACTGTGGAAGAACTTCATGCGGCATTGGACACATGCAGACGCTCATCGTCCCCAGGTCCGGATGGAGTGACCTATACTGCCCTACGTTGCCTAGGCCCGAAGGCCCAGCGCTGTCTCCTAGACATTTTCAATAAGTCTTGGCATGATGGAATAGTGCCTTATGAGTGGGAGTGCAGTCACCTGGTGCCTTTGTTGAAGCCCGGAAAGTATCCATTAAATTTGGCATCACACCGGCCTATAGCACTTTAGCAAGCTGCGTCAGCAAGGTCATGGAGATGATGCGGCTTACACGCATGGAATGGTACCTGGTACATTATAACATCTATCCTGATGCTATTGCTGGCTTTCGACGAGTTCGGTCCTCAATTGATAGCGTCATTGACTTAATGATTTCTATTCAGCAACAGAAAGCCAAGAAGCGGCCGTCGGTAGCTATGTTCTTAGAAGTGAAAGGTGCCTATGACAACGGAACCCACGAGGCTGTTCTCAATGCTCTTGAAGCAGCTGAACTTGGCGGTCATGTCTTTCGATGGGTAAGAAGATACTCCACAAAGAGATTCATGTTCGTTCTAACTAAAGATGGGCCTACGAATAAGCATTTCACAAGTAGTGGGGTGACACAAGGTGGTGTTTTGAGTCCAACACTTTTCAGCCTGGTTCTGGTGGGGCGCACTGAAATGCTGCCACAGAGGGCTTATATATCTCTCTACGCTGATGATATCTGCATTTGGGCGTCCGGCGTGACACGACCTCAAGTGCGCGCAAGGATACAGAAAGCGGCAACAATGGCATCGGCATACCTTCACTAGCAAGATTCGACTATTGCCACAGAAAAATGCGCAGCGGTGGCGTTTACGCGCAAACCGATGTCTTTCTACCCATTGTGCATCGATGGCAGATCAATCACATATAAGAGCCGTCATAGATTCTTCAGCGTCATCGTAGATTGTGACCTAACCTGGAGCCCACATGTCGCATACCTGAAGAAAAAGCTCATTGGCATTGAGAATGTATTCAAGCTCGTCGCCGGAAAATCATGGGGCCCATCCATGCCCTCCATGTTGCAGCTTTATACAGCCCTCTTTCACGGAATTCTCATGTACAGCCTTCCTGTCCTGTCCAACACGTGCAAGCCTAACATCCGTGCACTACAGGGCGTACAAGCCCAAGCACTTCAGACATGTCTTGGCCTTCCAAGATGCTCATCGACAGTGACAACTATTGTTATTGCACGAGAACAGCCGGTCACAACGCATATCATTGTCGAGATGCTGAGAGCACACATTCGGCATTTATCACGGCTACCGTCACATCATTTAGAGTGTTTGACAGCGCAGAGGCCCCATTCTTTGTTCTGCGGTATAGTGACAAAACATCAGGACATATTACCGCCTGGCTTCAAACTTGCGATGCATTCAGCAGCTAGCTGCGTTGTGGAGTCTCCGTGAACATGACGTGCGCTTATTAGTTCCTGGAATTGTTAAGAAGGCACGTATGTCCCCGCCAGCCCTGAAGCAATTGACTTTACATCTGGTGGACGAAAGGTACTTCGACTGCATACATGTTTACACAAATGGCTCCACTATATCTTCAACAGCTCTAGAGTAGCAGTGGTTGTTCCATCTGATAATGTGTCCCTTCAATACAAGTTTTCTCACACCACGACGTCGAAAGCAGCAGAGCTCGCAGCGCTTCAAGGTGCAGTAAAGTACGTTCTTCGGCAGCAACCTAACCAATAGGCCATCTTTTGCTACTCGAGGTCCGCCTTACAGGCACTACGGTTTGTTATGCAGCACGGGTTACACGAACAATCAGTCTATCAGATAAGGCACGACTACCACGAAGCGCTCAAGGAAGGTCACGATATTGTATTTCAGTGGTTGCCGAGTCGTTGCAAGTCGGCAATGACCGCGCGGATGAAGCTGCTTGATCGGCTCATGACCAAGTCCTGCGTACGCCCATATTACTCTTGAGAACGGACGCTGCAAGGTGACTATACAACCACTTGCTCGCCGTATAACTCTCCTACAATGGAAATATACACCGGGTTTCTAAAACACGCCCCTGTATTCGATCGACCCAAACTTGCAACTTCGTTTGCCATCCGGGCTCCCGCGATGCGCTGAAACTTTACTGTGTCGCATGAGGTTGGGCGTGGCATTTACGAATGCGTACTCTCGTCTCCTTGGAATGGCGAGCACTTCGGCATGCAACATCTGCGCCTGCGAGGAAACGCTTGAGCACATTCTATGCCATTGCCCAGCATACCAGACCGAACGACGTATTATGGAAGCCGAGCTCTGTCAGCTGGATTCACGGCCACTTACAGAAGATCCTCGGACCTTGGTCGACGGTTTCCCATATCCGGGCAAAGCCACGAAAGCCCTCTTGTACTTCTTAAGGACCACCATACTTCACGACCGCTTGTGAAAGAACAGTGTGAGACCATGCTGGGTAGTCTCGAGCTGACTATTCATCCTTCTCTTTTTTACTCCTCTTCTTATCTATCTCTTTGCTCTCTATTATTCTCCCTTTCTTCCATCCCAGGTGTAGGGTAGCTAACAGAGCCAAGCTTGGTTAACCTCCCTGCCTTTCTTCTTCTCTATTTATCTCTCCCTCTCTGCCTATAGTCCTTGGAGTGTAATAATTATCTGAATTTCGAAAGCACAACCATGCTTCACCATACCACATGCCATGAAGCACTTACATACAATTCAACTCTGAAATATTAGAAGTACTGTTTGCTAAGTAAAACAACACACACGAATCAGCATATCCTACAACATTTTCCTATGTTGCGTAAGCGGGAAGCCTGAAACAAGAGAGGCAGTACATTACGATGACTACGTCTAAGTTCACCTCCAACTTTCACTGCGTGGGCTACAATTAATGAGAACCAAACAAGAAAATAAAGTGTACGATGAACTGAGTATACAAGAAATAAATAAAAAGAACGCACGTATACAGGACACACTGTTGAGCAAGAAATCTGAGAGGTTGAACAAGCAGCCATGGTCAGCGTATTGTGTTATAAAATCAAAGCAGCAATTTAAATGGAGACGATGGCAGACACGTCGGACAAAACGCGAACTACGCACGAGCTTAAAGTAGCGAGAGAAGCAGCAAAGTTTTGCGGGTCTTCGAAGTTCACGCCCCATTCATCAGGTGCACGTTTATTTTTTTTCAGGCCTCCTGACACATTATCCGTTAATCCCAGCTGCCCCTTTCAAGATCCCACCACCAGACGGCGTTTTCAACAACCCCGCCTCCAACTCACGAGCGTTCCTTGTTAGGCTATATACATACGATGCAATGGTATAACAACCTCCACACACACGCCACGCTTGGTACACACATTCTTGAGGACGGACATTAAAGAGGGCAAACATCCATCTTGCCAGGCCAAGCCTTCGGAGAGTGTCAAAGGCGCGGCCCAAGAGCTCTAGCTTTCACAAAGTGCTTATATGCACAGCGCGTGCTCTTTTTGTTGCTAGCACACTTCACTCGCGCGCGCTTGCATGCATGAAGCGAGCGAAAAAACCCCGACGTTCGTGCCGCTAAACAATTTCTCAGGAGAAAAAAGCTTGATGCATGCGTTACAGCACCACGTCGACGCCTAGACGATGCGTTATATTGCGCTGGCTGACGCCAAGTCCGCGTGCCGACGCAACAGCAAGCACGCTGCATGGCGTTAAAAGTTTCGCGCGGTCTCCTTCAAAGTGTTGCGTAGTCATACATAAAAAAGCGGTACGCCGGGCGTCCTCCGCCCACGCCCTTAAGAGGCGTTATGAGCGCTTAGCTCGCGCTCAATTATGAATTCTCGCCCGGAGCCGGCATCATTTTTATTCGGGTCGCAAACGCAGTGTGTGTGTGTGTGTGTGTACGCGCACAACCGTCTCTATAGCACGCGAGCGAGGCATTCCTCGAGTACACAAGCTTGTTTATGAGCCATGCCGGCTCACGATGCATGGAATAAACTGCACTCCTGTATACAGCGCGTTCAAATAAATGAATAAATGAATGAATGAATAAATAAATAAATAATAAATAAATAAATAAATAAATAATACAGGAGCATTGAAGAACTCATCTCAGAAACAACAGCGCTCATGAAGGCTAAGGCGTGAAGCTCGGTCTCGTAGCATCCAGATTGAAAATAATTATATACTTCAGAATCTAGAGAAAAACGAGAGCATTTCAAGAAGGGAAATATCGGAAACAAGAGCACAATGCATGTATTCACATCATGCGTCGCACCGAAAATATGGTGTGTTTTATTGTTTGTCACGACGTGTATGCATGTACTTTTCTTTCTCAAAACATCATCATTTATGCCTCACCACGGTGGTTTAGTGGCTGAGGTACTCGGCTGCTGACCCACAGGTCGCGGGATCGAATCCCGGCTGCAGCGGCTGCATTGCCGATGGAGGCGGGAATGTTGTACGCCCGTGTGCTCGAATTTGGGTGCACGTTAAAGAACCCCAGGCGGTCGAAATTTCCGGAGCCCTACGGCGTCTCTCATAATCCTATGGTGGTTTTGGGACGTTAAACCCCACAAATCAATCAAATGTGTGATAAGCTATTTTATTTCTCTTTACCCTCTTTCCTCTGCTTCTTTCTGTCTCGCCCATCCAGTATACCCATGTGTGGCGTGGAAAACCGGTTACCTTGGACTGGCTCATTCGACAATAATGGCAGCCGAGGAATGCGTATGTTGCAAGTCCAGCAACGGTTTATCTTTACTTCCCACATTACTTACCATCTCCTCCCCTTAAAAAGTGAGCAGCACGTCGTGCATGGCTCCATTTCAGTTTTTGCGTCCGTGATGGAGCCTGTTGGATTCTCCCAATAGCGGTGGGGGAGGGCTGCTTCGGTGAATCATTGCCCACCATTGGAGAACCCAGCGCAAACATATACATTTGTGTACAAAATACGGCCGAAAGCCCGCGTGCCGTTTTCCTATTTGTTTTTTTTTTACGTTTCATTGAAAACAAGAAAAACACGAAATTCACAACGCAAGCTGGAGGAGTGGCCTTTCTAGAGAATTTTTAGGCACTTTTGGAGCACTACAAGCTCATATGCATGGTATACCAGCTATACGCCATAATAAGACGATAAGTGTGGCCAGTTGGTTAGGATCCATCGTGAACTTACACGTGCAGCGCAACACCAGAAAAAATACAGGACAGGGAAGAAGCAAAAGAGAAAGAAAAGACGGCGCTTTTTTTTCTTTCTCTTTTGATCCTTCCCTGTCCTGTATTTTTTCTGGTGTTGCGCTGTAAGTAAGTTCACGATATACGCCATAAATCACGAAAATTTCTGTGGAATGAGGGAGCATCCACAAATGCCATCGTTTTTCATTCTTCGGAAAAGCGTGGTACCTGTTACCCACTTGTATAGCGCATTATATATGCACTTTGATGATGGTGTGGCTGACGACGAACAAGAATTGTGCCTGAGGCTTCTGTAATGGGTTGGAGCATTCATGCAATGGCCCACTCGTTCCGCAATTCGCATTGTGTGACGTCTGGTTGTTACTTTAGGGGTCTAAAACGCTTGATATCGCATGTTAACGCGATTCTTCACCCGAAATGAAACGAGCACCGTTGTCAGTTTGCTATACTGTTTCAAGCCAGCGCGTATAGTTTTGGGGTGTAGAGTATATTGGACTTCCAAGCATACGACCTGTGTTCAATTCCCATTCTGTCCTCTGCAGCAACCTTTCGTCTTCAGGTGTTACGGAGTGTCTAAGAGGCTGTCGAACTTTTTTCTTTTTAACTTTATTAAAAAATTAAAAAATAAATATAAAAATAAAATAATAAAGAAAAGTAAAAACCCTTGAGCGCCGCTTACTGGGGTATATACTCTATTCTGTATAATATCACGTAATTCGTCAATGTTACGGTGGTCGGTGCGAAAGTTTCATCACAAAACGCTTCTTTTCTAGCATGGATACAATCCAGCGCTCGACACATTGACATGTCACGCACACACATACCGCCGTCGAGAAAACAAAAAAAAAGTATATGGCTAAACTCCGGCGATACTGAATGATTCTAGTACACACCCCTCGGCTGATGCATGCTAGAGCGCATAAGACAAGGAAAGCTCTAAAGATGGCTTTCCCACACATTTTTTCCCCCACCAGTATACTGGTGGGAGGCATAGCATTGTCTTTGCTCATGCAGACAGATGCACACCTGTTTAGCCAGACATGCAATATCTAAATGTCCTAAGTATATGTAATTTCGGACGCGGACCATCATGACTCTTCCGAAACAAGACAGCTGAAGATTCGTCTGTCGCGCAGAGACGCGCGCTTGAACGCGCAGAAACTGCGCAACAGCTTTCGCAAAACCAGCGACACGATTACGCATCACATACAGACGTATTTGGATATATACTCGGATATATATATACACACCAGAACAACTGTCGTTACCTGGCTCAACCAACGCTGCATGCATGACTTACGACAGGAGAGGCTGTCACTTAAACCAAGAGTTATTACGTGACAAAATATATATACGCACTTACACTCGCAGATGTTCCTTTTCCCTACTGTTGCTTTTGCACTTTTCTTCGGCTCGAAGTGCGCGCGCAGGCCTAACTTACAAGTGCGCATGCGTAAAGCCAGCGGAAGCTCCGCAAGTGACGCGTATTAACGACCGCGAAAACCACGAGTCTGCTGAGTGATCCGAAATTGATGGCTTCGTTCGTTTTCCGGGGGGGCGCATGCTGCGTTATACACAGCTCGCAGTGGAGCGCCCGTCGTATATACGTTCAGCGTGCAATGGAGTTTATTGCAGTGTGTGCGTGTGAAAACCACAGTGAAGCCACACCGATGATTTGTTGCCATCACTCATTCGAGACGCTTCTGGACTTCGCTCAGCCCGTTATGTATAGCGAGGCGCTCGCCTCACTGATGATACAGCTTGACGGCAGACTTTGTCCACAGGATGTTCGCACTGTAAGCATGCGTGTTCCCGAAATACGGCCGCGCCAAAGCGAAGCGTAATATGCAGTTACCGCACGCTCACGCGCACTTATAATTTGTACGTTGTGTTTTTCGAGATTGGTGTAATCGAACCGAAGAGGAAGGAGCTCTTTAATGGAATGAGAAAACGTTTGTCGTACAACCCGATTCGTTACAAATCAAGTAAAGAAGTTGAAAAGAAAAGATAGAATAATGCCTTAATAGTCGCAGGACGCCGGACGTACTCTCTCTCAATGTTTTTTTTTTATTCGTACAAAAGTATTTTTGAACTTCCATTACAGAGAGTATATATAGTTGGTAAAACATACGCAATCATTTGGGTTGACGCACTAAAGGAAACCGCAAGTGCACAGGAGAAGTGGTCGTGATATAAAATTGCGCCACTAAAAATTTTTACCATAGGAAACAAATTATTTCTATTCCTAGAAAAAATAAACGACAGAGTGCAGCGTAGGCTCAGTACACATTTCATGAAAAAAAAATTGTTCGCTGTGTGCTATGTCCATGATTGTCAGCAATGTGTAAAATAAAAGACATAGAAAAAACACAAATACAGATGTCTAAGTAGACGGGTTAGTTTGTATTCATTTCAATGCGTCAAACGGTGCCGATTGGCAGGTATAACGTACTCCCAAAAATACCTGCTATTTTTTCCATAGAAAGGTATAGTATATATATCTCTCTGTTTGCGGTGTATGACAGGTAACCTGACATATATTTTTAATGACAAAACAATAAAAGGAATCAGTGGGGAAAGTCAAACTCCACACCCAGTCAATGACATGTTCTCTCATGAGGTAGCAATGACATCGATGCCTCCTAATGAATAATGCCAAGCCCATTACTATATCGGAATGCATGCGTAGATATATGCTTACAAAAACCATGCTGAAGACATTTCTTTGTTTGATCGCCACACGTTCACATATAGACGACTGCGTAAAATGTGGTTCGTTGGTGCACTCTAAAAACTCCGGAGGGTATGGCAGGAGTAAAAAGACAGGCAGCATTTCTCCCACGCGCTAGTGAATTTCAGCGCACTGAAAGGCACTTGGACCTCAATATCCACGTTTTTAGCTTTCGATCTGTGTAGTTAAATAAGTGAATACTATCTCATTCAATCGGTCACGATCAAAACTCAACGCAAACAGCTATGACATTCTACTTATATTATTCATGTTTTTCGCTACGACCATCGCACACGGGTGATGGTGCCGTAACCCTAACGTACGGTACGGCTACACTGAAGTACTAAGGCTTTAGTCGTAGAAGGTGAACCCGAATGACCGAAAACATGTTCAAGGGGGTGAAAAAATCTAAATTAATTTGTATACACTTCAGAGACACGATGTTTCGTACGCAGAAATGACTAACCGTGCACTTAGCAAGTCAGTGCAAATGATGTTCATGTAATTAGTTGCGCTAATATTTCTTTTTTTATTGTAAAAAAAACGTGCCAGATAGACGGACTAGTCAGACGAACCACCAAACAAACACAGTAAGCACGTTAGCTACTGCAGCCCGGCTGGTATTCACAAGCGCGGAGACACTCAAATCTATGCGTCTAAATAAGAAAATGCACACATGTCACCAACATTAGTTATGACATAATTAAATAAATGCACATAAGCCGTCTCCCGGGCCGGACGGCCTTTGTGCTTCGTTTTATGAGGAGTTTGAAAATTAATTATCCCAAGTATTCGCAAATGTCTTCAATCAGGCTTATAAACTTAATGGCCTCCCTAGGTCCTTTAGTGAAGCACATACAGTTTTGATACCTAAGGCAGTGCACTCAGAGAAGTTAAAATTAGTTTCATCGCATAGACCAATATCACTAACTAATTGTAATTACAAAATTTTAATGAAAGTACTAGCACGGTGACTTCAAGGGGTAATCAAAGAATTGGTAGGGCCCCAGCAAACATGTGGGATTATGGGATGCTCCATTGTGACCAATATACACAAAGTGCGCTGTGTGCTCGAGTGTTGCGATGTCAATCAAGGAGGGGTAACAATTCTACAGATTGATCTCGATAAAACTTTTGATTGTGTTTCCCACAACCTTCTGCTTGCATTCTTGACCATGTCAAAGTTGGTTCTGTAATCAGAGATGGGGCATCTATGGCATACCGGAGCTGCCCGACTATTTTGGTAATCAACAAGACGCTAGGAGATACAATGAACATAAAGTGTTCTGTCCATCAGGGCTGCCCGCTGAGTCTACTATATACAGTTCAGTTTACATAAAAAATCTTTGTGCTTAGCAATAACTCAAAACAGTAGCATTCATGGTTTTACATTACAAGAATCCGAAGTTAAAATTCTGGCGTATGCCGACGATGTGGCTGTTTGTTGTACCGATCAAGATAGTGTTACCACTACCATTAGTGTAGTTAGAAGGTGCGGCAATGCAAATGGCAGTCAATAGTAAACTGCATGGGTAAAATTTCTGGGTTTCAGGCATGGAGAGTGGTCATCAAGACCAGACTATTTTGCCAATGTTAAATGGGTGACCACACCTGTCAAGTATCTCGGGGTGCCACTAAAAGATTACAAAGATAATGAGAACTATACTGGCAAGAACAACCGAAAGAAATCCGGACGAAAGCCAATAGATGCAACGGTAATCATCTGTCAGTGTTTTCGAGGGCGACTGTCTGTAATCTTTTCTTTGCCTCAAAATTTTGGTATGGGATGCAAGTATTGCATTGTTCAAGGGCAAACATACAGAAGCTCCATCGCATCTTCGCAGTGTTTGTGTGGGCCTCGAACTGGGAGAGATGCAGTCGAACTAATCTGTTTCGAAAAGTGAAACACGCAGGGCTGGGTTGACCACATCATTTCATACGCCAACTCATAAAATGCTTATTTATTTTTTTCGCTACACAAAAGATCCTTTCTTACGTACAGTGTGCCAACTGAGACTTCAAGATGCGGGCTTTACCCGGATATACCACGAATGACATGACCGGCGCTGTCCGCGGGTATCTTCAGGAAGATATTCTATGTATACGGTTTTTATCTGTTAGATTTTCTAATGAATATTTGTTTTCAGTGACTCGCAAAAAGTTGTACACAGATGTGTGTGATGTTTTACCTGAACCCATGTACCGTGCCATGTACCCTGGAGGTCAAGAGCAAGATGTGCTTAAACGAGTGAAGAGAATGCAAGTGGCTCCTGCCGTGAAGTCCTTCTTCTTTAAGCTTAATTCACACAGGCACATTATATATCTGTCAGCACATTTGAAGCAGACCGTGATTTTTTTACTCACCTTGGGGGACAAATCACTTTATCTGTGAAAAACCGGAAACTATAGACCATGTTTTTCTTATTTTATTGGGAGGGAGTATACTTTTGGGATGTACTTCAAAGGACGTCAAAGAAGGGATTACCTTTAAATTATTATGGTATAAGATTTCTCCCAATAGTGGACGAAGAAGGAATGCCTTTTGATTTGATTATGCTATGTGGCCTTCACTGTTTATGGCGGGCCCATATGGCGGGTTTTTATTGCGATCAGGATGCATGACCGGCACGAATGTATTTCCGTGAATGTATGGGCAAGTTTGTTTAACTGCAGAAAAACACGGGAGATTGTACCAGAGTGGTTGTCGAGGGTAGAGCCGTCGGCAGCATTTAGGGAATTTTAGTTTGTGTCGGACTGTTACTGCTTGTTTTTGTTGTGCTTGTGGCTTGGTGTACGCGCCTATAAACAGGCAATAAAGCAAAAAAAAAAGGATGTGGTGTAGTGTTTAGCGTGGCGAGGTAGCAAATTGTAGATTATCTAAAGATTAAAGGTTCAAGTCCCACTTGGTTCTTTTTTTTTGTCATTGTGCTCGTATTTAGCTATCCTTACAATCCGCGCAAGCGGAGATCCTTCAAAAACAATTAAAAAACCCAATTTCAGCTCAAGTACTGCTTTTCATTTTTGCGATGTGCTGTATTTTTACTCCATTCGGTGGGGTCATGTTACTCTGCTTCGGGCAGCGTTATGTTACTCTGTTGAGGGGGAGTGCTTTGACCCGTTATAGAAAAATCACTGTGCTCTTCCTCACAAGAGGTGATTCACTCTGCATGGAAAAAAAGAGTGAAATATGTGACAAGAAAGTACTCTCCTTAAAAGAGGGCACAGCACTCTCTTAGTTTTTAGAGTGTGTTTGCAAGTCGGCAAACATTGTTACCGAGTTGCAGTCTATTTGTACGGTCAGCTTGGGTTTACCATCCTGTATACAGTCGTCTTAATAGTAGCCGCACGTTTGTTATTGGCTATATATTAGCCAGCTAGTCCAACAAATAAATATACTAGGTCTTAACTGACTATTTCACGTAAGTATACACGCAGATTGTACTGGAAACGAACAAACAGCAACCTAAGCCTACAAAAAAAAAACATGGAAAATCACAAGCAGGACGAATTAAACAGCAAAAAGCGATCACTATAAAGCAGACCTTTTAGGTTAGCAAGCTTACCCGCCAAACACGCCCATGTAAATTTTCAAGCACTTGGCGTGAAGCACTCTACAGGTATGCCTAAACACTCTGGAATCCACGCGCATGCATCATCAAATAAAATTGCTTAAATTTTTTATATGTACGAAAATCTCAGAAGGCCGTCAAAGCACATAACTGTTAAGTGGGACAAGATTATGGGGGGGGGGGGGGGTGTTTAACATCCCAAAACCACGATATCATTGTGAGACACACCGTAGTGCAGGGCTCCGGAAATTTCAACCACGTGGGGTTCTCCATATAGAAAATTACCTCAGTCCAACTTAATTTATCTAGAAAATCGATATATACGGTTGGTCTTTTCTTGGGCAGTAAATGAGCAAGTTGCCTAAATTGTGCGTCGAGGGATCACAAGCGGGTGTATCGCGTACTACAGCGTGACCACCCTTTACAACTTCTCAGTCCCATGTTAACTGCATAATATATAAGGAGTAAATTATTTGTGAATTCATTTAATTTTATTCTCAAGATGTTATAAAGAGACCTGTAGGTTAGGTAATACGGCCTATGCAACAGATGCATACTCAGGCATGCATTTTTCTTTAAAATGTTCTCATCGACCGCGGTTAAAATTTCTTTTTTTTTAACCATGCCTGCCTTACGCTCATTTTATTCAAAGTATCTGAAGGAATGTTTCCTAATACAAAAGTCTAGGTGATCAAAATCTCTTTCTTTTCACTTGTAAAGCCAAAGTCGACGGAAAGTATAATCAATACGCGTGTCACATCTCAAATGAAATGAAAGTGATCATTTGCCTAAGCAGTCAGGCAGGTTCTGTTGAATACACGCACATGCAGCATTGACACACCCCTTCACAGCAACCCTGGCCGCCACCAGGGGTCACCGCCGTCAATACACGCCATCAATAAATCACTCCTCTTTCGTTTTCCTTTCGTTTTTAAAGGAGTCATCCACAAAAGAGGAGAGACCCCCAACGTAGTTTCGGCTCCGATACGTCGGGGCTCGCCACACTGTCGCCGCTACCGAACCAGAGCGCGACAGAAGCCAGTGGTACCTCTCCCGACATGGCATCCCTACTTTCTAGCGGCAACGTGTACAGGCAGCAGCCTCCGATCTCCCTTTCTCTCCGGCACTCGTATCAAACCGGACAGCTAGGGGTGGCCGCTACAAGTGGCCGTATGCGACGCCCCGCCCACCGTGGCCGGCAAGCCCCGCCTTTCTCCGGCACAAATAACCCGCGACGCCCCTCCCTCCTTCTTACAGCATCTACCCCCCCCCCCTCCTCTCACCTCATCCTACATACTCCCCGTCTCTCGCTTATTACTTCATTTTATCGTGGACGAGAGAGAGAGAGGGAGAGACGAGCTTCTCGACACCGCCAACACAACATCACCCTGTTGCGTCCACATCTCCACGAAGCCAGGCCCGCCGAGTTTCTCGGAAAACCGGTCTCGGTACATACGGTCGCAATGTGTACGTGGACCAGGCGCGCAAAAGGAGCTGGATGTGGCAGCACAAAGCTAGGCCGGCGAGGCGAGGGTTTTGTGCCGTGAAGTATTACACGAACTGCGCTGATTAAAATTCTCGGTTTAGGATACCAAGTCGCGCTCACGGGGTCAAATCTACAGACCACACTACAGACATTTACTTTATCTTTTTTTTTCATTTTTCATTCTACTGACGTCAGCAACGCCTCCCCACTGCTCTTATGGTTGCTTGTCCGCTCTGTTCATCCATGGGCGGGATACCCGGGTTATTCGACACCCCTTCCATGTGGGACAAGGTGTTTGTAGAGGATCAGCCCCGGCTGGTGGAAAGGGCTCGGACGATGGTGGCTAGCCATGGCTACCTGGAATGAGGAAGTCACCCACTCCTGGGCGAAGAGAACGCGCACTTGGTGACAAAGTGAAGTTTAATTCTGTCTCTCGTTTTCATTCTAGTGAAGTCGTGCGCAAAATCAGTATACTCGCAGACTGCAAGCGCGTGGAGAAACAATGTTACCCAGACACTTGACGCACAACGCCACAGACACGATCCCAGGAGCCCACTGACAATATTACTACGTACCCGATATAAGAGGGAATCTTGTAGTCCCTATATGAACACTCCCTCCACCAGAACCACCGTCCTCCCATCACGACACATCAACCTCACACACAAACTTTGTCACGTGAGGCCATCGACTGGTTCGGAGCTTGCTACACTGCGTGGTGCCGTCGATTATATCAGTGAGCAAGTGGTTAATCGATAAGGAGAATCCTGCGACTCAAAGGCAGCTCTACAATATCTTTCTGAAGCAGTTCATCCCGGGTCGCATATAACGAAAGACGTGTGGGAAATGCGAGAAAGGCTGCACTGCGCCAATGAACAAGGACACAACGCCGTAGTGAAGGGCTCCGGAAATTTCGACCACCTGGGGTTCTTTAACGTGTACCCTAATCTGAGCACACGGGCCTACAGCATTTCCGCCTCCATCGGAAATGCAGCTGCCGAAGCCGGCATTCAGTACCATGACTTGCGGGTCATCAGCCGAGTACCTTAGTCATTAGACAACCGCGGCGGGGCCATAAGACATATGTATCCAGCACTTCACTGGAAGAATTGGTGAGGAAACGTCAAGGCACCGTGCTTCGTAATTCAGGCCTCTTATCAACAAATGTTGAAATGGTGCATGAACTATACCGATTTGAAATACGTGTGAATAAGCGTGAGTATAAGCGTTAATCCAGGCAATGCTGAAAGTATTGCTGAAGATGAGTTCCTCAAATCTCCGAGTTCCAATTTTCCGCTTTGGTCGGTCTCAGAACACGTGCGCCGATTTTCCCAGCGCGCGCATGGGATTCCGCCACTATAGAATAGGCGAGAGAAGCAGTACGCAGGTATATATATATATATATATATATATATATATATATATATATATATATATAGTGGGAGTAATATTTCAATGGGCCAGTTAGTCTTCGTGAAGGTATGGGATATGGCACAACGGGAGCGTTGTCAACAAGGATAAATATATTTATTCCCCAACAGTTTCGGGAGGGGTCCTCCCTTCATCAGGGGATGAGCTATACTAACTCAGTATGTATAGCTCATCCGCTGATGAAGGGAGGACCCCTCCCGATCCCGAAACTGTTGGGAAATAAATATATTTATTTCTGTTGACAACGCTTCCGTTGTGCCATATCCCATATATATATATATATATATATATATATATATATATATATATATATATGAAAAGAAGAGAATGAAAAGGAAGAACAAGACAGAAAAAAAAAACAGAAACAAGGCAGACCATCCAGTTCCATGCTTCCTTCAGGTTCGGCAGCCCTTATGCCTTAATTTTTTTCGAGTTGGTGATACTGCTCGCTTTTTTAATTTTTTCTAAGAGCGAATTGCTCATACGTGATCCGAATTACCCTTTGCAACAACAGGAGTGCCAGTCGTCGATAGTCAGTCAGAGTAGCGTCAAAGATTATATTTTCGTGCATATCATTGCAAACTTGCGCAATGTGGAGCGAATTTTTCAGTGACGCCAATCTCTTTCACACCAACACTGCGAGACGGCAAATAGAACTCCCCTTTGTTTATCCGTGGCTGTCCTTTCAATTATTCTCGCTGTCACCCTCTTTTATTCATTCGTTTTTTGTTTGTTTAGGACTGCGTCACAGGCTTTCGAAGAGGCTCAGGTTGAGGGGGAGGGGGGAGCTACAGTACCACACAATACAAAATATTGTTTGTATAAGCGTATTGCAAAATTGCAATTGAGTTAAGAAAAATTCAAGATATCGTATCGTACTGCTTAGCTTTAAAAAAAAAGTAACAGCGGAAAAAGAATTAACGCATAACTAAAAAAACGAACAAAGTTTGAAGGTATAAAAGTAAGTACTGCACAGAAAAATTTGTAACGCAGCCAGACTACAACATAATTTCGTACTTATGCATTATACAGTAAATGCACAAGATCATCACAGCGCAATCTGAAGGCAAACGTAATCGGATTGAAAAGCTCCCGCGCATGGTAACTTATCACGAAATCAAAAGAAAATTGAACTAAGCGCACCGTGTAGAAGAAAGCTTGGCCAATTCAACACGACAAACACCACGGTCACTAATCAAAGCAAGGTTATCTGGTAGGCGGTTGCAGGGACGGATAGCGTGACGTGACAAACTCAATGACTGCGTCGTCGCACCAATAGGCGGGCATAGCTGAGAGTGTCATGAATGCATAGCTGTCATGCTTGGTGTTTTAAGCACGGTAGTGATGATTCGTTCGTCAGATTGAATTATCTTATGAAACAATGATTGATTGATTGATATGTGGGGTTTAACGTCTCAAAACCACTATATGATTACGAGAGACGCCGTAGTGGAGGGCTCCAGAAATTTAGACCACCTGGGGTTCTTTAACGTGCACCCAAATCTGAGCACACGGGCCTACAACGTTTCCGCCTCCATCGGAAATGCAGCCGCCGCAGCCGGGATTCGAACCCGTGCCCTGCGGGTCAGCAGCCGAGTACCTTAGCCACTACACCACCGCGGCGGGGCTATCTTATGAAACAAGAGAGAGAGAGAGAGAATTAAATATCGAGGCAAATGAATACCATATTGGGTTGTGTATAAGATGCTCTTTTTTTCCTTCGCTATGGATTGACCTTTATCAACTGACATGTGTGCTTATGAACATGCCAAGGTCATATATTACCGGCCTCGGACCATACATTTGTTCCCACGCTTGGGAGATATCTATCAGCGAACATCATCTATAAGCTCACCTCCGGACAGTCGTACGATGTCAGGAGCACGCATGCATAGACCGGTGAGCGCCTGCAATGTATACGTGCAGCCCGTCGGCTCAAAACGCGCCTGGCGCCGAAGCAGTCATTTATCTCCATCACTGCTTCGGCCTCTTTCGCTGGCGCTTCCCGCTAGATGGCGCCCGCAGCATTGCGAATTCCCCGAGACTTCGTGACGCCGATAGGCTTCGATATGTACACATACACGCGACCTTCATCAGTATACGTCACTTTGTTTTCGTCGATGCCTTCAGTATACAATTTATACTTTAGCGCGAAGAGTAAGTAATGTGGCGTAATTCGGAAAAGGAACAACAAAACGGTAGGAAATAGTGATTAAGACTTAAGTCGTACATGCCTCATCAAACGCGTTGCTGTCAGCGTGAAGTCATGAAAGAAAAAAAAAATCACCGCGTAATTTCGTCATCATGAAGTCACAGATAGACAAAATTTGAGACGTCAGTGTGACGTCATTACGACGTCACTCTAACGTCACGTGACATTGTTGCTTGGACGTAAGTGGGCCGACCTCGAAAGCACCGAAAAATTACGTTGGGTGAAAAAAAACCTCTAAATAGGGATCAATTTAATAAATTTGCGAAGGGAAAGAAAAAGATGGTTGGAAGCCTTCAAGTTGTCTTAGCTGAATGCATTAAGACCATCAAACTTCCTGAACTCCGACAGTGAAACTGCGTATGTCAGCAAAAAGCTAAGGTACATAAATTGTAAAACTGAGATTGAAATACCAGTTGCGCAAACAAGGCTAGGCAAAAGAACTACTGGAAGCTAGGAAAAAAGAAATAAAAAAAAGAAACGGACAGACAATGCAGAACAAGAAAGTGCATTGAAGATGAAGCACTGAAGCGCATCTTGCAATTTGTATCAGAGCATGACTTGCGAGAAGAGGTGATAAGTCAGGGATGCTGCTCAACTATTATTCATGTTAAGCCAACATGACGCATCTATCGTAGGAGTACATTGGCATTTGAAATAATATTAGATAATCATCAATGCAACCACTACTGACATTTCGTCGACATTACTGCTGCACAGGGAGTTCTTACAAAGCAATTCTGGGGCCTATCGTGGCTCCAAGCTAGAATGCTTGACTGCTATATGCAGAGAGCTTGGGTTGTATCCCGGCATGGACCCCGCTATTTATTATTTGAGTTTGAGTTTGAGTTTATTCAACCACGTGACAAGTACACGAAAATACAATGTATACGTGGTTTGGTGCGAAGGAAAAAAAACTGCATTTCACAGCTTGACTGGCCCCTTCACCCAGAAAAAAATCTAAGCTACAAATTTACAAAAAATTACAAACATTACAGGCAGCGGAAAGCGACAATACAAAAAGAAACACGCATGTGGCCTATGACAGCAAATAATAGAATCACAACTCTAAAATTGCATTTGTTGGGTAAACGCTGCCAATACCACTTTCTTTTCGCATTATATTACCCATTTATGTTTCCGGCACTCCTTTGTAGACACAAATTTTCAATCACCTGTGGTGCATATCCGTATATTGCAGCCCGTGGTATTAGGACGTGTGTTACACGTGTCTGAAGGAAAGAGTTTGACGACGTACGTGACGGGATTTTCACGTTATTTACGCAATGACGAGCCAGGCATATTCTTCGAACCCTTTTATCTCTCCGTACTAATTCTGGTCAACACAAGTTAAGGAGGTGATCACCTGAGTACCCATATGTAGACAGCTATTTAGATATATAGAAAAGCTCAAGGTACCCACAGCTTGCTAAGAAATGCTTCGCAATTAACACCTCGGTTGAGCCCTAAAGTTCGGTAGGTTCCCTTTTACCTGTTCTATACTAGCGGCATAACTGGGTTCTGCTTGACGTACACAGAATCTACGAAGTCACTAATGTCTCGAGACGGAACTGTAAGCTTCTCTTATCCATGTCATGTAGGAGGGACTGGAAACGCTCGAGCTTCAATGAGGCCGAGATGCATGCGTTGCTTTTTCGGGGAGAGAGAGAGAGAAAAAGATGCAAGGAAAGGTAGGGAGGTTAACCAGACGCACATCCGGTTTGCTACCCTGCACTGGGGAAGGAATAAAGGGGAGAAAAGAGGTTGCAGAGAGATGAGAAGGTACACACAATCACGAGCAGACTCGGGGAGCACACACGGGGAGAGACCTGACATTGTGCAAAGCGTCAGACAATTAAAAATGTGAAAATGCATGCCTACCCACGAACGGTCCAACATACATACATACATACATACATACATACATACATACATACATACATACATACATACATACATACATACATACATACATACATACATACATACATACATACATACATACATACATACACACACACATACATACATACACAAACATACATTCATACATACATACACATACATACATACATACATACATACGGGACAGGTGCGAAAGACGTACAGAAACACACTACTCAAAATATTTGCCACAGATTTCTTTCTTTTTTCATTATTTCTTCCCCTGACAGAGTTAACAAGAGACAGGTGAAACAGAGGCGCCGACAGACGGACCGGGTGGCGCGTTGATTTCTGGGAGCCGAAAAAAAAAAAGGCTCCCAAGTGCTACGCGAAGTCCAAAACACGAAATTCGAAAAAAAAAAAAAAACAACAGGAGGACTGCGAACGAAATTGAGGGTGAAACAACCGGCCAAGTGGCACCCAGAAATCGGTTTCAGTCGCTACACCGAGAGAACTAAAGCTCACCCTCCACAAAAAATTGACACACAAGAAATAACGGGTAAAAAAAAAAGAAAAGCCCGCAGCCGCCTCGGCGGGGAGTCATTAAAATGACGAAAGAGCGACACAGAAGAAGACGAATTAGTCATTAATCATGAGGAGAGGCGAAGAGAAGAAAGGAAGGGGAAACCTGCCAGGGCCTCATCACTCGTAAGAAGAGGCGTTTTCTTTGTTTCTTTCTTGATACATTTTTGTTCCCCTCTTGGAACATTTCTTCTCTCGGCGGTATATAGACCGGTTATTGAGGCAGACGCACATCCATTCTTCAACGTCTCATTACATTACATTAGAGCAACCTGCGGTGTGCCTGCGGGGGACCCCAGGTATCTTCCTTCCTTCTACGCCGTCCGGTGCCCCTCTGCGAGTTCTCCCAAACGCGCGCCCTCCTAATGCCTGCCTCGACCCGTCCTTCTCCGATAGCCGAGACGAGACGAGCGAACTTCTAGCCGCAGGCGGCAGGTGGCGCGGTGAAGCAAGCGGCGGAAGCGAGAACACGCGCCACCCAACAGTACTCGCTCACTTCCTGCAGCTCCAGATCAGTTGCATATGACGTCAGTGTAAACCGAAGCTCAGTCTAACCCCCGTATTCTAGAACGTCACTTCACACAACGCTTTACCTTCACTTGAAAGAGCCGATGGGAGCGCCGTCTCTTGGCACGGCAAGTCAATGCATATCAGCAATAATCTGCTGCGATTATTCAGTAGTGCAGCGTCATTTTCAGCCGAGCGGTGGCGCAGTGCTCCACTCTGTCAAGTGAAGGCAGGAAGTCGAGTTGAGGAGCCTTTGTGAATACGGGGGTAACTCACCTCACCGACAGTTTCGCAAGCTATGCGTTCGCTGTAGCTCACGCCGTCGTCGCAGCACGCTTGAGCTCATTAACGTTGGCTTGAAAAATCCCTTCCGCTAACACGTGCTTCGGCAGCCACTTATGCTTGTACAATCATGTCCGCTCCACTACATCACCGCTAGCTTTCATGCGTACACGTCAACTCACTCACACTCCTGGAGCGATTTCCACTTATTACTGGCGTAGCCGGGAGGAAGACATGGCGGGGGTGGGAAGCTTCAAACTTTTCTCCCCAAAGTTTGTAATATCTCGTTCACACACACATACACACACACACACACACACACACACACACACACACACACACACACACACACACACACACACACATATATATATATATATATATATATATATATATATATATATATATATATATATATATATAAGGAAAGAAGTGTACACCTAAGGGCTCGTTTTTCTGTGTTTTTACACAATATTAATGAGATATAACAGACAATAATGAAAGGAAAGTATAGGGGAAGATATTAGACCAAATTGTAATGTAAATATGAAGAAAAGTGGATGAAAGGAAGACTTGCATGTAACGTATCAACTGAATTCATTGATTGGACCCTGGACTACAGCCTCTCCCAAACTGTATCCCAGTCAACCCTTGGTTCAAACATACTGCACCTTAGGCTTACAAGTCATCCTGAAACATTAGTACACATAGAACATGTAGATGGTTTCAGCGTTCATAGTTTGCTTCAAGTCATTTTAAATATACCTTCTCCCGTTACTAATATGCCGTCGAAACTGATTCGTAATTACAATAAAGGTAATTACGTTGCAATAGATAGTGAACAAGATAGCTTTTGGGAGCATGAAATGCTGCCATCTTTTCACAGTATGTCAGTTGAAGAAAATTGGCTAATGTTTAGGGAAAAGACGTTTACATTGATATACATTCCTCGCATTAAGATCAGTAACTGTATACGTCTAATCCTTGGTTCACTAAAACCCTTAGCCGTATGAAAACTAGAAAGAAGCGGATGTATAAGCACGCCAAACGCGCAGGAACACCATCAGCATGGACTGATTGCAAGGCCTACCTTAAATCATACTGCTCCGCCGTCCTCACAGCAAAGGATAAATACTTTTCAAATGATCTGCCACAATTACTCAAGAACAATCCAACAAAGTTTTGGAAGACATTGAGCCCAAATCAAGGAAGTTCACAAATCGTCTTGCACAATGACAACGCAGTTGCCCTTTCTGAGAGTAAGTGTTCTGCGGCTTTCAATTCCTTTTTCACGTCCGTATTCACAAGTGAGAAAAGCTCAGTGGTACCGCTTGCACATGGTTTCGATTATAATTACGTGGCACCAATAGACATTACAATCGAGGGCATTGCTTCACAAATAAAAAAACTTAAATTATCTTCATCGTGTAGGATTGATGCAATAAATTCTAAGATACTAAAAAACACCATATCTATATCAAGCATCATCCTGTATCACATCTTCAGGCGGTCCTTATTGTCCGTTGTCCTTCCTTCTAAGTGGAAAATAGGAAAGGTAGTGCCTATATACAAAAATGGAAGTAAAAATGCATGTGAAAATTACAGGCCTATCTCACTTGCGTGCATTTGCTGCAAATTGCTGGAACACGTCATGGCTTCACATGTTTACAAACATCTCGAGTCGAACAACTTCTTTTTCTCGAATCAACACGGTTGCAGAAAAGGCCTTTCTTGCGAGACACAATTACTCAAATTTACAACAGATATCCACCTTAACATGAATCACTTCTTACAAACAGACTGCTTATTCCTTGACTTCTCGACAGCGTTTGATCGCGTTGCACATTGCCGCCTCATATCAAAACTTTCAGCTCTGAAATTGGACTCCTCTAGATTGTCATGGCAACGTAACTTTCTATTCAATCGAGAGCAATTTACTTCTGTTAATGAAGTCGATTCCTCTAATTCTATCGTTTCTTCTGGTGTGCCGCAGGGTAGCGTCCTTGGACCTCAGATGTTTTTAATCAATATAAATAATCTGCCTAACAACATCACCTCTCGCATACGAATACTTGCCGACGACTGCATACTTTACCGCCCAATAACCAACGTTGATGATCATATCACGCTTCAACGAGAACTAGAAATAGTAAACCAGTCGTGTAACACATGGCTCATGACACTAAACGTGTCGAAGTGTAAAATTATGTGTTTCACCCGCAAACCTGTTAATTCACAGTTTTCTTATCACATCAACACTATTTTCATGTCGCCGACCGCGACCTATAAGTCTCTAGGCGTGCACCTTACACCTAATCTATACCATGATATATGATGGTCACAGCACATAACTTGCGTATGTGCCAGTGCATCCAAATCATTAGGATTCTTGCGTCAAAACATGCGCAGTGCACCCTACCCCTTGCGAAAACTTGCGTATCCAAATTTTGTGCGGCTGCAGCTTGAGTATGCGTCTCCGATTTGGTCACCACATCAGAAATACCTTATCGAAGCATTAGAAATCATTCAGAATAGGGCAAGCCGTTTCATTGCTCACAGCTATAATAACCTCTCTAGTATCACGCAAATAAAAAGTAAGCTATCATTACTATCGTTAGGTACCCGCCATAATATTGCATTGCTGTCATTGTTCCATAAGGTCATTCATTCTGACGACTTATCACTTCCCTGTTTGAATCATCAAGTCTATACATCGCGAAGATTGCACAACACTCTCAGTTACGACCGCCTATATGGTGCGACGGAATCATTCAATTTTTCCCCACTACCTCGTGCTGTTCGTCTCTGGAACAGCTGACCAGACAACATTGCTTCACTTATAGACCATGACGCTTTTTGTCTTCAGTTGAACAAGCATTTTTTCACACACTTGCCTTGGTATCCTTGATTTTTTATTAGTGAAACTTTTTTCGTTTGCACGTATAGTTATCTGTTAATCTCTTTTTCACTTGTTATTTATTCAATGTTATTTTTCTACTGCCTTGTAAGTATACTCTGTGGAAATCTTCCTTTACAATGTATTGAATTGTGCTGTATACGTCCTCACCCTATGCCTTATACGGGGCCTGTGTGGTATTCTCATATAAAAAATAAATAAATAAATAAATACGCACGCATACAAGATTGCGCACAAACATACACATGGTGAAGTTGTACGATCCCCCCTCCCCTTTTTTTTCGCCTAATAGAGAAAAAAATACGGAAACACCTTTGCCTTGCATGCTGATTCTTCTCCTTTAATCCTCTCACCCCTTCCCCCAGTGCAGGGTAGCAAACCGGACGTGCGTCTGGTGGACCTCCCTGCCTTTCATTTTTTCCCTTCCTCCTCCCTCCACGAAGTCACTGGCACTCACTCCTATTCATATCCATTTCTCAAGATTGTGTCTTACACTCCTGAATAGAGGTTAAAATAAGTATGGGCCGCATCCCTCGTGAGTCGGGAGTCGAACGACGACCCGTTAACAATGCACCAGCATGTCAGAGCCACTCTTCCATGAATAATTATACCAGTATACAACAATGGGACAGTGAACCAAGGACTGGAAGATTTTGTGCTTGCATTTGTTCTGGCGCCTCTCCATCAAGCTTAATAATGTACCATTGACAAGGCGCCAGTGCATTCTGCGATATATAAAACAAAACTAGATGCCGGTGGCAATCTGCCTTGAAGTTTACGTTGGTTAAGAGTACTTTCAATATAGAAGCATAAGCCGAATTCCATATGCTGGTTCGTGTGGCGTGCCTGAAAGCATATAGAAACCACAGTCACCTCTTGCATTACGAAAAGGTTTTAGAGATATACCATTAACACCTATAATAAGTTTTTTGAGGGTTACGTGAATAAATATATAGGCATTTCATGTTTATACTTACTTGCTTACCAGAGGCTATAACCATCAGCCTATAAGGCAAATAAGCTAGAAGTGCGCGCGTTCGAATAGTGTAGGGGAATTGGAACAGAGAGCCCTGTCTTCACTGAATGTTTACTAACGAAGTTCGTACCCCCGTTTTCATAAATGATCCTTGACTTGACCTTGACTTGAAAACGCCTTCAATGCGGCGCGTTTTAAACGCGGCTGTGCGTTTGTGCTGATTTGGCATCGCCTTAAGAGAGCACGTTCGGAACACGTTTGTGCTGCATTGAAGTCGGTTGAATACGGTGGTTAGGCTTTGATTCCTTCCTTACTCAAAGCATTTCGAGGCATTTTTATACCTATTGAGTACATCTGAAAAAAAACTTAGGCAGATCCCACGTACCAGGGAATCAACCTTACGCGAAGCACGTGGAGGGAGGGTAACCGTGTTGCATTTTTTTTTTGCGACAGGTCATGAAGTCAGGCTAAATATATTTACAAATGTTGCATGCAGAGACATATGTTGAAGAGTTGCAGATGTTTATATAACCAGTTTTCCACTTGCACAACGATGACAGCTGAAAATGTTTTAGCAACACCAGAAGCTGATATGAAGCGCTGAAGCTCGCGAAGGTGCTGGCCCTTGACCGTGACTGCGACTCAAATCAATTTCAGTACATGGCACCTCACCACAATTGACGTTAACCCGACGTAACGGCTGTATGAAAGGAGTACACATGTAACGTTTATAAAATTGGGTAGGCAGCGCTGCAACCACTTATTGACATTTCACGAAGATTAGCGTTTATTTCGAAAGTAGTTCCGACACTCGGCATAGCTCTGTGGTAGAATGCTTAACTGCCACGCTGAATGCTTGGGTTCGATTTCTGCTGGGACTACGAAATTTATTATTTGCATTGGTCGGCTGGCCAACGCTGCCTATGTCTGGTTTTTCTTAACACTGACCTTCTATGCCTTCGCTGGGTCGACGCTACTGATGTCTGGTACTGCTTAACGCTCACGCGTTAAAATTGCACATGTGTCTTCTCGTCGTTCCTGGGTAGATACTAAGTGTCAATCACCTGCGGCCCATACCCGCTCACCAGTGGCACATACCCGCCCATGAGTATGTGCCACTGTCTGACGGGAAGTGTTTGATGACGTACGCGACGGGATTGTGACATTGTTCATGTCTTGACCAGCGCGTCATATTCGTCAAACCACCTTACCCTCCCATCCTAATTTTGGTTCACGCCAAGTTAAGGGGGTGACTACGAGACCACCCAAACGTAAGCAGCTATGATAGATAGATAGATAGATAGATAGATAGATAGATAGATAGATAGATAGATAGATAGATAGATAGATAGATAGATAGATAGATAGATAGATAGATAGATAGATAGATACGCTCAAAGTGACTGAAGTTCACTAAGAAATGATTCGCATTTAAAATCGTGACGAAATGCGAATGCATTGCGTATAGCGTTCATAACGACGTTTCGCACGTGAGAACGCAGTGTTAGAAGAGTAATGCTTTTTCTTTTTTTCTTACATCTTGCAGTCAATAGCGCCGTTTGCCGCACGTGGCGTTTTTTCGGAAACGTGGTATGCGTTTCCAGCTCTAGTTGCTATAGCGTGAAAGGTTAAAAAAAAATTAGCAGATCCCACGTACAGTGGGAATCGATCATATGCGAAGCACGAATGAGGAAAGGTGATAGGTCACTTTAAAATCAGCACGACGTTAAGAGGCGGAGATAAAGTATGCTGTACATGACTTCCAGGTCATGGTTATCACGTTTGGACGTTTCATTTATCTTCGTCATTTATTAACGTCACCTGATACCAACTTTGGTATATAATGGTGCTAGCGAAACGGCCGCGAGCGTGGCATGAGCGTAGCATGTAGTCGTGTTTTCCATGAAACGCATAATATGATTATCAAGTTTGGAGGCGTCATTTACCTTCGTCGTCTATTTACTCCCTGCGATACCAATTTTTGGGACATGTGAAGATAGCGCAACGGTGGCGGGCGCGTCATGAAGGGCCCAATACACTCCGACGCAACGTTGACGCAGGCGAAGGCTGGGCGCAGCGACGCCACGATAGCATAACGCGAGCACTATAGTGTGACGCCAGGCGCGACCGGCGCGACCAGCGTCCGGTTGCAACCGGCGCGAAATGTGACATGCTGCATTTCGTGCCGACGAAGTTACTTTAGACAGCACCGCGTCTGCCTCTCTTCGTGGCGGAGGCCCCGCCGCGGTGGTCTAGTGGCTAAGGTACTCGGCTGCTGACCCGCAGGTCGCGGGCTCAAATCCCGGTTGCGGTGGCTGCATTTTCGAAGGAGGCGGAAATGTTGTAGGCCCGCGTGCTCAGATTTGGGTGCACGTTAAAGAACCCCAGGTGGTCGAAATTTCCGGAGCCCTCCACTACGGCGTCTCTCATAGTCATATGGTGGTTTTGGGACGTTAAACCACACAAATCAATCAATCAATCAATCAATATTCGTGGCGGAGGGATGCCGCGTGCGCTCAAACGCGCATGCGTCAAAGCAATGCAGCGCGGCGCGCGCCTGCGAGTATATGACAGACAGATCCACAATTAAGGTCAGTGGGCCGATCCAATGATCTCTACTAGTGGGATATCGGCGCCTCGCGTGGCATCGCCGGCGTGACGCGATAAAACAAAACGCCGGCGCGCACACGCGCCAGCTCACATCGAAGTGTATTAGTGCCTTGAGTGTGGCGTGTAGTAATGTTCTTACATGACACACATCTAGCAAGTTTGCACCAGTCACATACCTTCATCATCCATTCACGTGACGTAATATAGAATTTTGGCATGCGTGAAGGTAGCGAAACGGCTGCGAGCGCATCATGAGTGTGGGATGCTGTCATGCTCTTACATGACACGCATGTCGTGATCATCATGTTTGGACGTGCCATTTACATATATGTCGTCCATTAGCGTCACGTAATACCGAACTTGGTACATGTGAAGCTAGCGAAACGGATCCGAGCTAATCGTGAGCGTAGAATGTAGTCATGTTTTCACATGACACGCATCTCATGATTATGTTCGCACCAGTCACATACCTCCCGTAATACCAAATTCGGTATATGCAAAGCTAGCGAAACGTCCGCGAGCACATCATGCATGCGTGTGGCATGTAGTCATGCCGTTACATGGCACCCATGTCATGATTTTGATGTTAGGGTCTGTCGCTCGTGTTCGCCATGCATTCATGCGATACCATACCACTTTTGCAACATATAATGTCAATGAAACTCCCGCAAGAGCAGCAAGACCATGACATATAAATCATGACATGACATACATGTGATAGTGATGCTATGACAAGTAAAATATGTTCTTTATACAGTCATGTTACGCCATACCAAATGGTATCGCCAGGAGAGCTTAAAGTCCTAGATAGATAGATAGATAGATAGATAGATAGATAGATAGATAGATAGATAGATAGATAGATAGATAGATAGATAGATAGATAGATAGATAGATAGATAGATAGATAGATAGATAGATAGATAGATAGATAGATAGATAGATAGATACGCTCAAAGTCGCCGAAGCTCACTAAGAAATGCTTCACATAAAAAAAAAAATTGGCAGATTCCACGTACAGTGGGAATCGATTATATGCGAAGCACGAATGAGAAAAGTTGAAATGTAACTTTAAAATCAGCACAAGGTTACGAGGTGGAGGTAAATGATGGCGCATATGACTTCCATGTCATGCTTATCACGTTTAGACGTGTCGTTTACCTTCGTCATCCATTGCCGTCACGTAACACCGAATTTGGTATATGTGGAATTAGCAAAACGGCCACGAGCGCATCATAAACGGCCCAATATACTCCAACGTAGCGTTGACGCGCGCGCTGGGTGCAGCGCGACTGGCGCGACCAGCGTCTATCGGCGTGGCGAAAAAAGGAAGTTTATTGTACACTTAACTTGTACGTACACAAACGAAACATCGAAAACAAGTAAAGACAGTGCATACATCTTACAAATGTGCACCAAAATCTAACTGATCACTGAGTATCCAAATGTTACAAGTGAAAGGAAAATTAAAAAGAATTAAGTTAATCACATTTAACAGGATAACACTTATGCATGCGTACTAGAGTGGGCGCATGGCTAGTACGGGACAACTGGAAACTTCAGCTGTCCCTCTCTTACTTTGAAGAAACGTGTTTGCCATCGTCGAAGGAAGGCCTCTTCCTTCGACGATGGCACACACGTTTCGTGCCTTTTTAGCTGCTGATCTAGGTAATTCCACACAATGAGCCGAATTTTCTGTAGTGCGGGATAGGCGCCGCTATGCGTCTTGTGCCGTACTTCTGCTAAACAGCGTCGCCGCCACAGTACGTACGAGGTTACTGTAAAGACTAGTCTTGCAAACAGCCCACGTTGTGTTCCCATGCGCGCCGTGCGAAAGCCAAAGAGGCGTAGTACCATGTTCCAGACGCCCCTCGCCACTGAGCACTGAAACAGAGCATGTTGGGTCGTCTCTCTTTTGCCACAGTTTGGGCAGCGGTCATTTGGAACGACTCCCCAATGTGCTAACCGGTCACGCGTAGGCAATGCCCTCCATCTTCTCAACCAATCAAATTCGCGCACCTGATTAGGTACGCAATTGCAACGCCATCGTTTCCATTTTCTCGTGGAGGATGTTGTTTCTTCCTCTTTGCTCAGTGTGCTTCTATCGGCGTGGCCCGACGGCAACCAGCGCGAATTGCAACATGCTGCGTTTCGCGCCGATGCGTTAATCAGACAACACTGCGTCTCCCTCTTTTCGTGACGAAGGGACGCCGGGCGCACTGAAACGCGCATGCGTCAAAGCAACGCAGCGCGGCGCGAGCCTGCGAGTAAATTGCAGGACCGGTGCCTGCAGCGTGGCAACGCCGTAGTGACCCGACAAAATGAACGCCGGTGACCACGCGCACCGCGTCACGTCGAAATGTATTGGCGCCTTGACGGTGTCATGCACTCATGCTCTGACATGACACGCATCTCATGAGTATCATGTTTGCACCAGTCACATACATTCGCCATCCATTGACGTCACGTAATACCAAATTTGGCATATGTAAAGCTAGCGAAACAGCCGTGAGCGAATCATGAGTGTGGCATGTAGTCATGTTGTTACATGACACGCGTGTTATGATTATCATGTTTGTATGTGTCATTTACCCACGTCGTCCGTTCGCGTCGCGTAGTACAGAGTTTGGTACATGTGAAGCTATCGAAACGGCCACGAGCGCATCATGGGCGAAGCATGTAGTCATGTTGTTACATGACATGCTTCTCATGCTTATAATGTTTGGAACAGTATCATACCTTCGTCATCCATTCACGTCCGTAATACAAAATTTGGTATTGGTGAAGCTAGCAAAATGGCCGCCAGCGCGTCATGAGCGTAGCATGCAGTCATGTTGTTACATGGCACGCATCTCATGATTATTATGTTTGCACCAGTTACATTATTTCGTCACTCATTCATGTACCGTAATACAAAATTTGGTATATGTGGCGTTAGCGAAACGCCCGCGAGCATATCATGGGCTTGACATGTAGCCATCTTGTTACATGACACGCATGTCAGGATTTTCATGTTATGGTCTGTCGCTTGTGTTCACCATGTAGTCATGTCATACCATATCAGTTTTGCAATATGCCATGTGAACGAAACCACCGCAAGAGCTGCAGGACCATGAAGTGTAAATCATGATATTCATGACACCCATGTCATGATTTTCATGTTATGACTAGTCATATATGTTCTTCATACAGTAATGTTATACCATACAAAGTTTGGTATGGATGCCATTATCCAAAAGGCCAGGAGAGCTATAAGTCGTAGGCGGCTAGATAGATAGATAGATAGATAGATAGATAGATAGATAGATAGATAGATAGATAGATAGATAGATAGATAGATAGATAGATAGATAGATAGATAGATAGATAGATACGCGCGAAGTCGCCAGAGTTTGTCAAGAAGTATTTCGCATTTAATAAAAAAAGGAGGGGATATAACCTTTACATATGTCCATACCGATTAAGCAAATCACTCATTCTACTAGTTCTTTGAATCTATTGCGCTTTTGAATAAAGAATCCAGTGTGCCTTACATATATACCCAGAAGCGCGTTTATGTTCAAGTTTTATGCAAGAATTTACACGTTTATTACGTAAAGCGGCCGAGTGCTTATTGGGGCTCCTTTGTTCGTTCACACAAAAGGATTACCTAGGCGCTTTCAAGGGTGCTTGAATTCAGCTCTCACTAACTTCGTTTCGCATGTTTGTCGGTGCACACTGAACCATGCCTGTGTATTCAGGCATGTGTCGGTGCACACTGAACCATGCCTGTGTATTCAGGCATGTTATCGGGACGGCTTTAAGCTCTCCCATAGTAGAGTACTCTGTGCTCTAAATCGTTACCCCCTTTTTCTAACCCCCCCCCCCCCCCCCGGTGCACACTGAACCATGCCTGTGTATTCAGGCATGTGTCGGTGCACACTGAACCATGCCTGTGTATTCAGGCATGTGGGACGGCTTTAAGCTCTCCCCTAGTAGAGTACCGTGTGCTCTAAATCATTACCCCCTTTTTCTAACCCCCCCCCCCAACCCCCCCTGCCGGAATTAGTGGCAAACACTATGGATTGATCCCTAGAATTTGTTGACAAGACCTCAATGAGTGCCCACGGGACGGCTTCATGTTCACCCATGGATAGTAGAGTACCAAGTACTCAACATCGTTGACCCCTTGTTCTAAACACACATGTATATGAATTCTGACGCTCAAATGTGAGTTGATGAGTACAATTTCTTCGTGTTAGGGACAACTCACTGCCCTGCCGTAGTTGAGTACGAAGTGCTCAAAATCATCAAACACTTTTTCTAAGCACACATGATGTGTGGTGTTCTTCTGTGGAACGGCATTATGCTCTGTCTTATTAGAATACCAATTACTCTAAATCCTTAACCAGTTTTTCTAAACACACATGAATTCACGTTAATGTTTGTCAATACGGCCTCGGGAAATGTGAGGCCCATAGGACGGCTTTTTGCTCTTCTATAGTAGAGTACCAAGTACTCAAAATCGTTGAGCACTTTTTTATAAACACACATTTATAAGATCCTTTACTGTAGATCTTCCTAATATAGACGACACGCTGTCCTCCCATGGTTGAATACGAAGTACTCGAAATCAATAATTGCTGTATTCATGGGAGGTTGTGGCCAGGTACTGCACCAAGGTGGCCAAGCCTGCTCTGGTGAGGGAGTGCATTACCGGCAGTTGGTCACCAGTGAGGCCACCCCGCAGACCTCTTCGTTTCTTTGTTTCCTTCACCACGCGTTTTAAGTAAATATACGACTGGGAATATGTATGGGAAATATACGATTGAGCAAAGTGGGTCAGGGAACAAACCGGGGTTTAGGATATCATGGTTGAAATCAAGAAGAAAAAGGTCCCCAAAAAAGACTATCGTCTTTAAAAATGTACATGAGCCGAGCACGTAGCACGTAGGCTGGATAACCGCTAATCATTAAGGTTAACTGAGTGAATTCCCAGTGAAGGCAAACGCACGAAAGGGGGGGGGGGGCAGAAAGTTAGGTGGGCCGATGAGGTTAAAACGTTTGCAGGTACAACGTGGCAACGGAAAGCACAAGACCGGGTTGATTGGTGGATCATGGGAGAGGCCTTTGCCATGCAGTGGGCGTAGTCTGGCTGACGATAATAATGATGATCAAAATCGCTACACATTTGTTTTGAAACACATGTTTATCGTCACTGTGGAGTGCGCCATAACGATTTGAGTTCTGATCGTCGGACAGTTCACTGGCCTGCCATAATTGAGTACGAAGTACTTGAATATCGTTTAACACTTTTTTTTTCTAAACAAAGTCAGCTCTCTCACATATAGAGCGGCCCGCCATACTGCGAATCCTATACTATTTATTCTAAACACTTCAACAACATGTCTCTAGCAAGAAAATATTCTCTTGTAAATTTAATTGATGTCCAACAGTCTGTGATCAAAAAATTTCTGAACCTTGGTTTCTGAATGAAGCGTTTATTGTCCGACACAGATTCTCCCATGAAAGGATGCCCGGTTACGGGCATATCGGTAATTCAAACTCTTACCCATGTCCTGAATTTGTACGACTCCGCCACCGATATGAAAGTCAATGGCGACATCGTATTACTGACTCAGGAAAGAGCGTTCGATAAAGTAGAACACAATTATTACCTTAGTAGGGAGCCTACATGACCACTTTTGGTGCTCACGTAGGCTCCGGATGGATGAATGGATAGATGGATGGATGGATGGAGCTAGCGAAGCAGCCGCGAGCACGCTATGAGCATGGTATGTTGTTATGTTCTTACATGACACACGTGTCAGGCTTATCATGTTTGCGCCAGTCATATATTTCCGTCATCCATTAACGTCACGTAAGACCAAAGTTGGTATATGGGGAGCTAGCAAAACGGCCGCGAGTGCATCATGAAGGGCCCAATATACTCCCATGTAGCGTTGACGCGCGCGCACACTGGGTACAGTGACGCTACGTTAGCAAAAGAACTCTATAGTCTGACTTCAGGCACGACCGGCACAACCAGCGTCAGTCGGCGCGGCCCGACGGCAACCGGCATGAAATGGGATATGCTGCATTTAGAGCCGATACGTTACCCAGACAACACTGCGTCTCCCTCTTTTCTTGAGGGGGGATGCTGAACGCGCTGAAACGCGCATGCGTCAAAGCAACGCAGCGCGCCGGCGAGTATATCGCAGGACCGGCGCCTGGAGTGGCAACGCCGGCGTGACGCGACGAAATGAACGCCGGTGAGCACGCGGACCACGTGACGTCGAAATGTATTGGTGCCTTGACTGTGGTCATGTTATCACATGACACGCATCTCACGATTATCACGTTTGCACCAGTCACATACCTTCGTCATCCATTTACATCACGTGATACCAAATTTGCCATATGTGAAGCTAGCGAAACGGCCGTGAGTTCATCATAAGTGTGGCATGTAGTCATGTTGTTACATGACGCGCATGTACGATTTTCTAGTTAGGGTCTGTCGCTTTTGTTTACCATGCAATCATGTCATACCATACCACTTTTGCAACATGCCATGCGAACGAAACCACCGCAAGAGCTGCAGGACCGTAAAATGCAAAGCATGACATTCATGACATTCATATTTTCATGTTATGATTAGTCAAATATGTTCTTAATACAGTGATGTTATGTCATACCAAGTTTGGCATCGATACCTTTAACGCAACGGTCAGGAGAGCTAAAAGTCGCATAGGTGGCTATAGATAGATATAGATGGATACGCTCAAAATCGCCGACGTTCGCTGAGAAATGCTTCACATTTAATAACAAAATTCGGCAGATCCGACGTACCTGGGAATGGACGTTATGCGAAACATGAGGAGGGAAGATGACCGTGTTTCAATTTTGTTATATAGTGACATGTCATGAAATGACGCTAAATATATGTGTAAGTGTTGTTCCCACAGACATATGTTGAAATAATTAGAGTTGCAGACGTTTACATATCCAGTTGTTTGCACTTTCACAGCGATGCTAACTGGAACATGCGTATTACCAACACCAGAAGCTGATTTGAAGCGCTGATGCTCGCCACCATGCTGGCCCTGGACACTGCTACACGAAAAACTTCAACGTACGGCAACTAACTAGAATCGACATTAAGCCGACGTGACGACTGTATCATAGGAGTACATATATAACGTTTATAACATTTGGTAGGCAGCACTGCAACCACTATTGACATTTCATGAAGATAGCGTCTATTTGAAATGTAGTTCCAAGACATGGCTTAGCTGTGTGGTAAAATGCTTGATTGCCACGCAGAGTGCTTGAGTTCGATTCCAGCTGCACCCTGACATTTATTCTTTGCATTCGTGGGGTCGACGCTCTCGATGTCGGGTATTTCTTAACGCTCATGCGTTAAAATTACCCCTTTGTGTTCTCGTTGTTCCTGGGTAGATACTAAGTGTGATCACCTGTGGCACATACGCGCCTACCAGCGGCACATGACCGCTCGTGGTTATGTGCCACTGTCTGGTGGGCAGTGTTTGACGACGTACGCGACGGAATTGTGACATTATTCATGTGTCTACAAGCGCGTCATATTCGTCAAACCATCTTACCCTTCCATGCTAATTTTGGTTCACGCCAAGTTAAGGGGGTGACCACGAGAGCACCCGAACGTAAGCGGCTAGATCGATAGATAAATAGATACGCTCAAATTCACCGAAGTTCGCTAAGAAATGCTTCACATTTAATAAGCGCGCGTGTCCGCAGCTGTTGCTGACAGCTGCCGACGCCGAAGCGTGTCATGGTGGGGGACTCCGGTTGCGATAGGGACGCGCCCGCCCGCTGCTGTTGTTATGGGAGAGAGCGATGGTCGGATCCCGACGGACGCCTGACATAGCTCTGCTAAGAAAAGCATTCGCATTTAAAATACCGTGGTGCCCACTGATTACGGAGTTCTGTGGCGCTGAACGAATTCTTAGTTTCAAAGTATATACCGCAGACTGTCGCACATCGCTTACAGTTGGGGTGCAGTTTTCATGCGCGCATTATAGAACACCTGGTAGTTTAGTGGGAAGAGCTTCGCTGCGGTGTACAATAACTCAAGCGCTGTGTCCATAATAAACGTGCTAAACTATGTACACGATTCAACTTTTCAGAGAAAAAAGGAGCGTCCGCAGCACTGTCTATACATGCATGCGTATACGCTGCCGCGTACATATGCCACCATATCCTGACAGCGTACATATCCCGACAACATTATGCATGATGGACATGCATTTTCGATTATTAACCATAGCATCACTATAACTTCGCTCGATTTCATTTCATCTTTGTTCATTTCGCTCTTCGGTAGGTGAATCAGTTCTGTAACTTTTTGAATTAACATATCGGAGATGTTGAATTTTCTTGCGATTTTACTTATGAAATCAGGAGAAACGACCGGGGAAGATACAAAATATGGCGTCGCGTGCAATAAACATACTTTGGGCGTCTTTGTGTACCTCACGTAATTTATGTGTGTTATCCGTTACACTCTCCTTTTGGAGCTTGTCTCAAAGTGTGGAAAGAGATAAAAATGAGGGAGAGGTTGTGAGCTCAACTAAAACTGAAACATCCAGTTTGCTACCCTGCACTAGAGAGATGGCAAAGGCGAAAGATGTACAAACGATGGGAGAGAAGTGCAGGAACTCAATACAAAGAAACAATTAACCAAACAAACAAAAAAAGGTGAGGAGCAACTAAAGCAGAGCTTTCAAGCAGTGTTATATGCCGAGAGGCATCGAGCAGGGTTGCACTATCTCTGTATGTGCTCAAAACTTTATTTCAAGTTGCTTCGATATTTGGCGAGTGTATGGAGTATGGAGTGCAATACCGAGTTGTAATATTGTACAGTAACATATATGAACATCAGAGCTGCAGTGTTCAATTCAATAATAGGAGGCATACGTGTGGACTAGATGTTTTGCTGTGCCTATAAAGAATGAAATAAAGAAAACAGGACAGTCGGTACCTTCAGACAAACAAACAAACAAACAAACAAAAGCTGCAGTTCGAAATAGGCGCTATTAGGTGGCGCGCACGTCAAGAACCAAATGTTTTATTCCGTCAAGAAAAAAAATCTAGCTCATAGATAAGCGGAATAAAGTTGCGCCTGTCTCTCTGTCTCACAGATAAGCGAGAAAAAAGAAATATTAGAACAAAGGGCTTGCGAATTTGGTTGTTAAAATTTGTGGCAGTGCAGAGCGGTGGATGAAACGGTGCATGAGACACAGCTTTCTATCTGGCTATTAATTCTCGCACGGCCCGGCTGGCACGCAGCCGAGGAACGAAAAGAAAAAAAAATACACAGGTACATTACGCGGGCGTCAACGAGCGCAATTTGAAGATAGACACGCGGCACAGATGCCAGCGCCCCCCCCCCCCCGAGGTTTCCATATTGAACCACTTCTAGAGAGTGAGTGACCATGCAACTATCTTCCGAAATCAGCAGCCGCGTCAAGCATGCGGAGAAGAAACATTGTTAATACGTGCCAGTGATAAGCGCGCAACTTAATATGAGCGACTATAAAGAAATAAGTGAGGAGTAGCTAGCCGTGGTCACGTACCGTGTAAGTGGAGGCAAGTCTTTTTTATGTATATTCTCTCGTTGCTTGAAAAGCGACACAGAAAGGGGCCCGATAACAAGGCTCTGCGAGCAAAACAAGTCCCACATGTCTTGAAAGGGTCGCATGACAGTATAGGGCAAATAATAATTGGAGACGTGAAGGGTTTCGCAGTTCACGATGTGAGGAGTAATTCTTGTCAACGCCTCATCTAGTGTGAGGCCTACGGGACAGCTTCATGCTCTCTCATGGTCGAGTACCAAGTACTATAAATCGTTCACCCCTTTTTATAAACCCATAGGGTGTGTAAGAAGCGTAAATAAGGTGGACAAACAAACGTGAATCCCGCTTAGCACGACCATGCATGAAGTCCTTCTTTCAAAGTATTGGGCGGCTTGCTACCCGTGCCTCCCAACTACGTATTTTCTTGCCGACTCTCTCGCTTTTGGGCGTGTTAATATGATGTGGTCTTCTCTTCCGTGCACACTTTTGTTCAGTAATATATACTTGAATTTAGAGGAGGTGTTGTGCATTGCCTTCTCCGAGAACGCGAGTTAGATTTCCGGCCATGGTGGCCGCTTTTGGCAAAGGGGGAGGGGTGAATCGCCATACAACACCCGTGCTTATTCTTATGTACATGTCAAAGCCCCACGGGGTAATAACGATTGACATGGAGTCCACCACAACGGCGTGCCCGGTAGCTGCCCTGCTCGGCTGCTCAGCCTTGGAGGTTCAAAGAGCTCTCGCGGCTAGGGCGCGGGCCGCAGCGGAAGACACATGGGTCCCGGACTATAGGGACTCCTCCTAGACTTTATACAAGGTCGGGCCTTAAGGCCGCTTCTATCTCTCTTACTTGTAAATAAATGTTTTTCACCACCACCAGCATCTACTCATACTGCAGTTCGCACGCGTGAATCTTAATTGTTGTGAGTGAGTGAGTGAGTGAGTGAGTGAACTGCCGAGCTTTTTAGGGGGGGGGGGGCATGATGTCGTAGTCGATTGTCGTAATGCAGACAAAACCACACACGCATATAGCAAAGCCATCTGAGCATACGCTCGTGCCAAATACAATTATTCTTTCTCTTGTCCTTCTGGTGACTCGATGATGATATTAACGCAGTCAAAACCATATATCTCACTGTAGCATATTCAGCGCGCGCTCACGCCAAAAGGAAGTTTCGTCCCTCTTCTTCGTCGAGCTCCTTGAAAACGGTACTAAATGCACAGCGCCTTAAATAGAGCAACGTACAAACATTGAAAAAAAGAGGAAGCAAGCAAAAAATCAAATGAAAAAGGGAAAGAAACAAAAAATAGGAAGGAATGTAGCAAGAAATAGAAATATGGAAAGAAAAGACCAGAAAAAAAACTGGAAAATACAAAAAAAGAAAGAGAGGAGGAAAGAGAGAAAAAGAACCGAAGACAAACGGAAAAGGCTGCCCAGCCTCACAGTTCCTTCAGGCCTGGCACCATGAGGGTGAAGCTGCCATACTGCTTTTTAAAGACTACAGTCTTTCTTGGGATGCCTCAAAGCAGAAATTTTGGTCTGTCTGTTGGTCTGTGCGTTAAAGGATTCAGTCAGCCGGCGAAAATTTAAGCCCGTGCTCAAAGCCCACTCATCTGACCTGGTAGCTGCGTTCGTATTTGGGAACCTTGTTAATCAAAAAGCAAATATGACACGTATTTGAGGCACTACATGAATACAAAAGTATTAGGTAGTGTGATTCTTTATTTCGAAAATGCATAGATACGTACATTTAAAAACCGCAGTGACCATGCGACGCTATGAAGAAAAAAAAGTGGGTGTTTCCTACGCCTCGCTAAAACGACGCGGGGCTGCCAGTAGCTCTCCGTCCCAAATAACTTTCGTTTGTTCACAGTACTGCCATAGAGGAGGAGCAAGGGAAGAAATGAAAGGCAGGGAGGTCAACCAGACGCACGTCCGGTTTGCTACCCTGGGGGAAGGGGTGAGGATATTAAAGGAGAATAGAGAGAGAAATCCTACTGCCATATGGTCTCAAGTCTCACGTGGAGCTCCCCGATCGTAACTCGCAGAGCGTCGAATAAACGTTTTATTTTGTCTCTCCAGACAGAACACTATCGTCTTTCGACGTCCTTTGCAGGGAAGCGCGCAGATACGCAGCCAATTTTTTTCTTCGTTTTCTCTTTCGTACCCGCTGTTAATATCGGTGTTATTTCTTACATACACTGAATGTATGTACAAACTTTGAATCTGAAGAACCTTCTAACGTGAAGAGGGAGAAAACGACACCCGCACTGTGAAAGCTTTTCTTTCAGATATTTCTCGCTATAAATGAATCGGAACAACCGATTGATTAACACATTATGATGTGGTGACATAATCGGTCCCTGCCTGTGTAATGGCTGCTTCAACAACAACCTAAAGCACGGAAGAGCCTAAAAGACCTGCAATAAACGCCTTGTTTCGCCTCCATGGAGCTGATTCACCAGATGGGCACTGATTAATTCTCTATTTCTCCATCTCTCACACACACTTGCCATCCTGGACGTTGTCCACCAGTTATTCCTACATTAAGGTCTATGTTTCTCTCTCTACCATACGCACACTTTTTTTATTTATATGATATATAAGGAGATGTTGGCGCACCACTATGGCGCCCGCTACTCCTTAGTCGTTGATTGAAACTTGAACACGTATCTCGAAGCAAAACATACAAAGCAGTGAATGGAAAATAGAAAACTCGGGCACAGATATGCAAAGACACACTTATACGCACATATCACAACCTAATGGTAAATAAATGTTCGAAAGTGAATGTAAGAAGTATCTAGAAATGTCCCTCGTTAATATTCGGTCCACCAGCACAAAACAGCAAAGCACACCTCTGGTCCTTATAAAGATGCATTCGCTCGTATGTACATAATAGTCGACACGTCATTCATTTCACAACACACACGTGATGGGTGTCACATGATACTGTACATAATAAGTACATGTGTTACAAATGAAAGTTTGTTCTTTGTTAATCACATTCCCATTCACCCTTCCCGAGCGCACAGTATAGCCAAGCTGATATATTATGGCATCAGGATGGCGTTGTCCGGTATGGATGTCTCAAAATCAAAAGCGCATCTTTTTTTTTTCTACTGTATGTATTGATCCTTCCCCACTATCCTCAAAAGATTTTCTGCGTCTAATGTGGTTTCAAATTGCCTCTAAGATCCTAAACATCGCAAACTTTCTGCACTGCCTCCGTGATACTCCAATGCTCGACTAAGCGACGATGCCATGTGACGACGTCACGTTAAGGGATGCGATGATGACGCAGTATGGTGTAATAATCAAGCGAGGAGCTTTCTTTCGTTTTTTCTATCACTTGTGTGAACGCCGACGGACGCCTACACGGACGCTCAGTTTTCGCGCTTGGTGAGGTATTTAAGGCTTTCGGCTCAATATAGCCATCGTGCAGCTTCTCACACGCAAGATAAACGATTAACAGGAAAGGGTGCTTCTCTGCTGAGCTAGTAATATGGAGGGGAAGCATAGTTGCAAAGCCACTATCACATACGCGCAGACACACCCGAAAATTGCGGCCAAGGCTCCCACGTTCCTGTCGTTCTTATCAACATGGCTGACTTTTCTTCCCTTCCCTCATTCCTAATTCATCTCCCTCTTTTCTCTTCTTTCTTTCTTTCTCTCTTTATTTAAAACTTATAAGTACGCATGACGCGTGCCAATGCAGAATAAGCTGTGGGTGCAATAAAATGCTAAACGTTGAAATAAACTACCATTTCTCTCTCGCTTTTACCGTCACTGTCACTGTCCATTTTCCCAAAATTGTTGTAGCCTCCGTTTTTCGTGCCCAACTACGGGCAACTAAAATGTTACATGGAGGAGTACATTACGTGTTAACGCCTGTTCAAGAACTCCTTTCTTCTGTACGGTTTCCAACACACACAGAGGTGGTGTCTTTGAGCCTTATACTGTGACTGTCACTCGCAAAAGCACTCTCCTTACAAACCAGAGTATAGATACAAAGAGAACTGCAATCGTTGGGCATGGTGCGCTTGACACCTTTGATGAAAACCGTGACACACGCTAACGACCCGCAAGGGCGGCATCTGTAATCATCCCCTAACGACACATTCTGCCATAAAAAAACCTCCACGCGTCCACCTATCGGTGCTTCATTAATACAAAGCACCGAACGAGGGCGTTTCGGGGCGCAGTCGAAGCTGTCAGCCGTGAGGGTCATTCGATTTTAATATCCGCAAAAACACTGCCTCGTGTTGCAGTGCCAAGATGAGGCCTTGAGAGCAGTACAACAAGAGTATAAAGTGATAAAGCAATGAATCTCCACAGAGCAAGGTAAAAGGACAATTACTGCAGCCTTCCTTCATGACAAGCATTTATAATCACGATTTAGCGAGGCCAGCCGCGCTTACTGGGCGAAAAGGGGAGCTCGTGTTATGCGGCGAAGACAACGGGGTGTGCTCGGACCATCCATTCCAGACGCGCGTCAAGCCCGTTCGCGGGCATCGGGGGACTCATTAAGGGAGCAATTAACAACGCCCATAAGCCGCTGCGCTGTATAAGGCGCCCTCAATGGCTCAGGCCGCGCGCTACCTTTTCCTCCAAGAGAAAAGAGGAAACCAGGAAAATGGCGTATAGAGTGTACTTCCCACCCTTTCAGTCCCTGTTGGTGCCTCCGACGTCCTGTTTAAAGGACCACTAAAGTCAAATGACAGTTATGTCAGAGTGAAAGTTAACTGTATCACTACGTCTAAAGCAGCATTATTGTCAACAGCAGGGGCTTATTTAGCAAGAAACTAAGGTAAGTGTATCACACGACGTGCGCCACGACTGGGACATTTGCGAAATGATCCCGATGACGTGAGAGCGTCCCACTACAATCAATCACAAGTAATCAAACTCGATGCGATAAAATAAGAAGTTTCCGTGCATCAAGAGACGTAATAAAATGCCGCTTGTGCGTTGCTGTTTGATTTATAGAAGAAAGAACTGCATGGCGTTACTTTGAAGAATGACGCAAGTGGTTCAAAAATTCAGTTTTCGGTTGGTTAGGCTGGATAAGTGGTGCCATCTAGCGGAGCCTAGTGAAACCAAGCAAGTGTAGAACCATGGTCTTCGAGATAGCAGAAAATGGTGCAGTGGCCGTCGTTACTACTGTGGCTCCCGCTACTTTCGATCTGCAGCTACTGGTGTCGGCGGCCGCGTAGTAAAGGCGGACAACGTTGGGCACTAAAACAGCGACGTCTAGGCATCCGCTTTCACGCATGTGATTTGAAGTGCGCTAATGTGATACAAGCAATAAAACACGGTTTTATTTCAAAATAGGCACTTTTTTGGCACAAAAGTGTCACTTCGAGAACTCTGGACCACTATGTCGACAATCGACGTCTACTAAATATTTACCTTTAGAGTCCCTTTAACCCAACGACGCTAGTATTCAGCATGACATGACCGACCCCTAGCGGTAATTACGCTCCTTTAGATTGAGATTGCTTGCCGACGTTTATTGAAGATGGCAGGAAGCTCAACTAGAAAGTTGAGGCCTTGCCATTCGCGAATGTGTGTGATGGTGGTGAGGGGTTCTATTACGTGGTGGTTTTATCCTGTTATTAGATGACAACAGGCGATTTTGGTGCCATATAGTTGTCCACAAACGCTGGTGTTTGTAACCATTAAAACGCGAAAACAAAGACGAAATTAGAAACAAGTTTCATGAATAAAACAGGACTTGATCCCGGACTTTGGCGCGATAGTCGTTTATTGTTTAGACGAGCTGCGCCGATGCTTGAAATTCCTTCGCAAAATGTCTCTATAAACCTAGGTTTCATGTCGGGCAAGGGATCATGATTGATATGTGGGGTTTAACGTCCCAAAACCACCATATGATTATGAGAGACGCCGTAGTGGAGGGCTCCGGAAATTTCGACCACCTGGGGTTCTTTAACGTGCACCCTAATCTGAGCACACGGGCCTGCAAAATTTCCGCCTCCATCCGAAATGCAGCCGCCGCAGCCGGGATTTGATCCCGCGACCTGTGGGTCCGCAGCCGAGTACCTTAGCCACTAGACCACCGCGGTGGGGCAAGGCAAGGGATCATGTTAACATATGTAATATCGCGTGGTAGAAAAGTAAAATGACAGCCAGACGTAAAACAATGCAAATTGCTTAGCGAGTCGGTCACTGAATGCTTGCAACCCAATACAAAGGGCTCAGTCCTGATTATTCATCGTCATCAGCCACAGCATCAACAAAGTCCACATAATGTCTCACGCATGTGTAGCGGGCACGACGCTTCTCACCAGAATAACATAAACTAGTCTGGCACGGTGCATGCTTTGCTAGTTGACAAAAATATGATGCTTTATATTATAGTGGGCACCTTGCAAGTGTACTTGAATTTGTTGTCCCGAAATAGTTTACAGAAGGCTCTAGAAAGGTAACGCTTCCAGCTCTGATTTCACCGTGCTTCCACCGAGGCCAGGCAATTTTTAACGTTGAAGCTGCTTCAGCTCGCCTCAACGTGTCTGCCCGAAAAAGAAATTATCATCATGAACTGACACGCGCTCTCTACATTACAGTCTTCAACTTCGTCCTCTTCCATTTCGCCCCCAGAAGACGTGCGTCGCTTTCTCTGGGGTGTCCTGTGATAACCTCGATGGATGAAGGAAACTGGTACAGAGAGAGAGACAAAAATAGGAAGAGTGGGACAGGAAGAAATAGAAAGGAAAAAAAGTTCGTGGCGGAAAAAAAATTTCAGGGAGAGGGGTTCGAATTCTCGCAGCTTCCATCCGAAGGCGAGCGTTTTAAGTACTCCGCTATTCAGTCACGTTATTAGTGCGTCGTATAGCGTTGTATAGTAGAGTACAGGGTTTGGACGGGGAAGTCGGCGCGAAGTGGAGAGATGTCACCGTGAGGAGAAGGAAAAGGAGGAACATGGAAAATAAAGCATAGCACAGGAATATGAAGAAAGAGAGAAATAGAGAGAAATGAATTCTCCGAGGGAAAAAAAGAGAGAACTAGAGGTAATACGAGAGTGAGAAAGAAACGGAGAGATAGAGAAACGAGAAGAAAGAAGAGGAAGCAAGCGAGATAGAGAGAAAGAGGAGCAAGAAGGTGAAATCGGAAGATTGAATAAAAAATGAAATAAACAAAACAACAGAAAAACAAAGAAAATGGATGAAAACTAAGAGAAGGAGAGCAAAATAGAAAATTGGCAAAACTTGGCAAAAAAAAGTAAAAACACGACCACATACTTGCCCATGAGTTCTGCTGCCTCTAAACATCGCGCCTCTAGTGCCAGCTATGATTTTTTTCTTTTAATTGTTTTAGTAAGAAATCTTCTCAACTGTATGAAAGCCAATCCCGTCCTGGGGATCAAACAGATATATCCTATCTAAAAAGGTCCGAAAAAAGTTAGGATAGTTTGCTCTCCTATAGTCGCGCAAGGCCGGGTAACACCACAGCTGGTGGGCGCGTTTCTGTTTGTCTAGTCAACGATATGTACAAAAAGCTGGGCTTATCACGAGCGCTTATCGATTCACGATTACGATTGGTCCAGCTCTGTAAACGCGTGGATGATTTTTTATTGTATTTGGGACGACATCATGCTCTCCCTCAGTAGAGTACTCTAAATCGTTAAACACATTTTCTTAGCACACCAGAGCACGAAAAAGTCTAGGTGCCAGGATCGCTTGCAGGACTCCAACGAGTGTTTTCTTTCATCCTTAAAGGTTTCTTTCTCTCTTTTATTTTCTCGGTGTATATTTCTACGTTTTGGCGAGTAACAATTGTTACCGACCTCAAAGTTTGCACTTAAAGAAGTTGAGTAACAGAGGAAAAGTAAAATATTATTGCTATGGGATGAGAGTCAGTTTTGCGATTACACTGCAGCATCAAAGCACGCTCCCTCGCTTCGTCGACCCTACGGTCATTTCATCCCATTTGCCGAAATTTTCAATGCCGCGCGGAATAAATCATCTCAAGCAGCAGCTACACAGGACGGTCAAAACGCGGACACGTAAAACGGCATTAGAACAAATACGACTCACACTGAGTGGCTCGCAATTACACACATTTATTAAACGAGTTGTTGCCCGTTCGCAAGACCACACATCAAGCCAAGAGTGCTTCGTACGCCGCCTGGCGCCGAACATATGTTATAGACCCACGCGATTACTTCTCTCAACGGCATTATAAAGCAAGACGATAGGGTTGCGTATGCGACGAACTCAAAGACCGAGCAAGAGCCAACAACTCCTCTTCGAGGCACTCGCCGTGTCTTCGCTCACTTTGGCCGCTAAACGAAGCAGCACAAAACGCGCCGTTGTCTCTCTACACGACGAAAGTGGAAAGTCTTGCTCGTCGAGTCACATACGAGCGCGCTCGTTGCTTGCTCAATTGCTCGCAGGTAGGCGCCACCGGAGACGACGCCAGGAAAGCGTCCCCCTACTCACGACGTCGCCAGCCTTGAACCCTTTCGCCGTCTACGCGCGTCCAAATCTATGGAAAGACCTGGAAAATTGCAATCAAAACAGCGATACGTGCTTCTCGCCATAGTCACGTACCAGAGATAGACGCACGGCGGGCGAAGTCCACCGGCGCGAGGAGGGTGCAAGAGGAGGGCGCGCCTTGTCGAAGCGACAAGTCTTCCTCTTTTTTTTTTTCGCGAAGTTCGTACGTGGTCGATTTGTGCGCAGCGGAAAGCGAACCGGTCAAGAGAACTCGTCGAGGGCGGCCAGCCGGCCCTAATTGTGGGCCGGTGTTTGTCTGTTGTGCCTGCTTCGCCCACCCGAGTCAACTGGGCGCCGCTGAAATATGAGCTTTTCGGGTTAAGGCCGCTCGCCGCGGCCATAGATCACACCACTCACCGCGCGGCGCCACTTAGCTGTAACTACCCTCCCCTCCTCATTTCTTTGCCGCCTCCTTTACCGCTCGGGTTTAACCTAGCTTCATGCGGCAACCTTTCCCCTTACTCTCTCAATCTCTCTCCCACTTCCATCGCCGTTACACTGTTGTAAGCAGCGCCTGTGTCTACGCGCATGAAGGAAGAATACACAGAAGGCCTCTCGTAGTCTAATGAAAAGAGTTTCGCCGCCACTCAGTGGCAGCTCGCTGTCGGGACGCCACCGGTACGGCGGCAGAGGGCGCTGAGGTGGCATAGGGTCGCTAGGCGCTACAGTGAAACGGTGCACGTCGGCGGATTTCGGTGGAGGTGCAATTTAAAGGTGGACTTGCTCCGCGTGGCGGGACTAATTGCATCTCGCTAAACACCGCGGCCCCAGCTTTGGCCGCCGCTGCGGCGACGACTTTCTCTGCGGGCCACCCTCGGCCGAGGTCTCGCGCCGCGTATGATCGCGGAGCGCGGCAGGCCGCTCGTGGCGCCACACAGTGGCGCTGTTTCGTCACGGCTTAGCTATTATCCGCAAACGAAACATCGGCAACACTGTATCGTTTCGCGCCGATGAAGCTCGTGCACGGAGCATGTATCTGGACCGCCCTGAAAGTGGTGTGAAACAACTGAGGCAAATTTGTGGCCCTCTGCAGCTGGACACGTACCACCAGTAATGGTTGGAAATGTAGCAACTTGGCGTGGTGCTGCGTTACATAGCGCCCGACGGCTTCGTGACTTCACTTTTTTTTTCGTTTGCGCACTGCTAGGTTCCCAATTGGGTGCGTTACAAAGTGGTGCACAGTGATGCATGTGATGTTCCATATGGTTGGTTGGTTTGTGAGGTTTAGTGTCCAAAAAGCGAGTGAGACAATGAAAAAGGCCCTGGCAGGCAGGGGGGGGGGGCTACAGGTAATTTCGACTTCCTGGATTTATTTAATGCGAGCATCGAAATCGCGCAGCACATAATTTTGTTTGCACCCAAATGTGACCATCGCAGCCGGGACGAAGCCCGTGCTTTTCTCGTCAGCAGCACAGTGCTTCACTGTATTACAATCAGGCTTAGCGCACGGTACTGTATGGAGCATCCCCATTGCATTAATGTTACGTGTCCTGGTTTCGACACAGCTTTCTGAAGGGGGGGGGAGGTGATACGAAATGATTCATACTTTAAAGTAAATATCGTTTCGTGGATGGTGTGGTACACTCTGATGGGTTCCATAATAATTCGAACAAATTTCTTGCTATAATCATTAATGTATTTCTTCGGTGGACGCCGCATGTGACCTACATGAAACAACTCCCGACAGAATTCTCACGGCCGTTCCTGTTACTGAGGGGAAGAAAACCATCGGAAAACGTTAGTTGAGTCAATGCTGGCACTGTACACCGCTGTGTTTTTCGATTTTCTCAGGCTGAAACATAGTCTGTTAGTACTGACCAGCATCTGTAAGACAGGTCCTCGCACTCTGTAGGTTGCGCAAGCTCAGGCCCTCAGAGTTTGCCTTGGTTTGCCAAAATATGCGCCAACATCAGCGACTATTTATATCACTCTAGACCAATGACCGTAAAAGGACAAAAAAAAGAAGAAAACGAGAGCCACGCAAGAACTAAATTAGGACATGAACAGATGCCACAATACGTCTCATGCAAATTAAGATCACCTCATACGAGCGTTCGATCCAGTTCTTGATGACATGATGACTCCAAAAAAGTCCTTGCGAGTCTTGTACGTATACAGAGGGCGCATGCCAGTTTCACGACAGATGAGCACGACAGTTCTTATCAGTCAACTATCGTCGTAATAAACTGGCATGAGCCACAGAAAGTGGGCAAATTACACTACTGACCACTGGGTGAATAAAAAGGACCAATAACAAATGAAGACGGCAGCGGTTAGACTAACAAATGGCTTCGAGGTGATGGCTGTGAGCCGAAGACCCCGATCACGTACAACGAGAGAATACTAGAAAACGGAAGGGTGGCTGCGGCAGCAAGAAGACCCCGAAGTGATGGAAGGCCTGCTCCAACGTCGACGTGACCGTAGATCGGCCATTCCACGAGATCTCGACACGGGTCCCAAAGTTGATATCTTAGATTTTACTGAGTATTTTATATTTTGTGCACATACGAACCAGTAGCCCGAAAGTGAACTTCATTTTCGTTTTATTAACTGCACAATTTCGGAGGAAAAAAATATCGAGCTTATTCTGTACGGAGGGACATATGTAGTCCCTTGTCATTCTCGAAAGTTAACGATGGTATAAAACCAGAAGTACCAACGTTACGAAAACAATATTTTTGGGGCGAAGCTCCTGGAGCTGTGGATCATGCGTCCGCGATGTATACGTAGTAGCAGTAGTAGTAGTACGTAGCCACATCCACGGCTGGATTAGAGGAGCGGATAGTGTACACCATTTTCAATTGAGGAGGAAACCCGCGCATGTTATACATAATAAAAAGATAGTTGTTTCTGATAAAATAACTTACAGACGCGTGTATTGGCGACTTAATCTTCAATAAAATTTGCCCATATTTGATGCCTATTAAAAAACACTAGTATTAGAAGGACGCACATTTAGCACTATGTGACCAGAAAGGGTTGCCACGTTGAACTCGCTGGGCGTAACCTCCTTGGTTTTATCAAGGTTTAGCGAGGGTTGGGCCGCAGTGCCATAAATATAGTGAACTAGTATATAGCTTTGAACTAGAGGCGGTGAAAGGTGGGAACTAGACACGAAGCGCAGGCCGTAAGGGCACGAGTGCCACCTCTAGTTTATTTCTTGAATGTCCGCGGGATGGCGGTACTTCCATATGCTGAATATATGATGAAAAGATGCCAGATGGCGGTACTTGGAGTGTTCACTAGATGGATGTGTGGACGAACGGACGGACGGACGGACGGATGGATGCATGGATGGATGAATGGATGGACGGACGGACGGACGGACGGACGGACGGACGGACAGACAGACAGACAGACAGACAGACAGACAGACAGACAGACAGACAGACAGACAGACAGACAGACAGACAGACAGACAGACAGACTGTTGCACGGACGGACGCATGGATGGACGGACGCATGGATGGACGCGCAGACGGACGGATGGACACACGGATGGTCACACAGACATACGCACGGACGGACGGACGGATGCGTTGCCCCACTCATTATCATGCACTCCTTAGATATGGTGTGATTTTTAAAAAATAAATGTACGCGTATTGAAGAGTGAAGCAGCATTGTTTGAAGAAGTAAACTGTTTCCGAAAACATTCTGAAAAGGTCACATTTTTTAGGGGCGGAGCTCCTTATGACGTGGATTGTGCATCCCATTGTCTAGAACGTAACCTGTGGCACATACCCGCATACCAGTGGTACATACCCGACCTCGGGCACATATCGCACATCCACATGTTACGAAAAACGTAGCACGGCGTCGTTATCATGCTCTCTGTGTTAACAAAGCGCTTCAGTAGAAATGTGGTACATGTATATTCTCGTTTAAAGTCACATTTTTACACATGTCACATGTCACATTTTTGTATTCGTACCAATAAATAATCTGAAAATCTGAGAATCTGGAAACCAAGAAGCAACCGTATTAGTCTCCAGAATCTTCTAGTTTCGCTGCTTCAAGTCCTGCGCAACTTATTACAAGCTTCGCCATATTTTTTTTTAATTTTTCAGCTACAACTGCTACTTCAAACTGAGTTCAAGTGTTAATTATGACGCCTTTAGTAATGAATGAGCCACTCAGTGCACGCACCAGATGACTCCTGAGGTAGCGGTAGATGCTATGGCTCCTTCACAACACGTGCTGCACCAAAAATCTGCCACCTCCTTCCCCGCCAACCTTTGCTAAAACAGTCGGTACCATTCACCGGACAAACTATACATCGAGCCGCAGACAGAGAGGCGCCACCGCAGGACCCCCGGAATCGCTTCTCGGGAGCCAGCCATTAAATTATTTATCTAGCAGTTAATCATAGCGGCCGAGGAAGACGTCGGCGCAATCGCACACGATGCAACACACACCGCGTATACTTCCACTAATGGTCAATTTTCCGCGCCGATCGCCACGTGGACGGCCTGCGAACATGGACCGAAAAGAGAGATGTTCGCGGTGGGCCTATAGGCCCACACGTATGGGCCGCGCAAGGGTCAGCAATACGTGTAACGTCTCGCCAGAAATATCTGTGGACTTTTCATTTATCATCCGTTCATGACTGCTCTTGGAATCCCTCGGTACAGGTGTGCGAACGTACACACACACACAAAAAAAAAAAAGGGGGAAGTAGAGGTAGAGAAAAACGATGGATATTATTAAGCTGAAAGAGTCGAATAATAAGACGCTTTCGTAATGTAAAAACACATTACCGCCAATTGAGATAAAAAACAAAACAAAGCGTGTAGTTTTCCCAACACGACTCCCATCCGTTTTCGTAATGTGCCCGCACCCTCCGTGTTTTGATCTTCGCCTTGTTTTTTTTTACGTTTGCTTGTTTAACCGTATAGCGACTGCATCCAATATTTTCTCGCCTTGTTCGCTCCTGGAAGAACGCGCGCGCGTCTTGTGTACGCGTGATGTGATGTGAGCAGATACGTCATCGTCACCATCATCATTGCCATTGTCATACGCGTTGCGAAGTCCAAGGGTTCTCGCGCTGCCCCCCCTCCCCCTTTTTTCCCGGTGGTGGACGATTTATCTTTCCGCGCAATTTCATCCTTGCCCCCTCTACGCAGGAGGGAACATATACTTTGTACAAAGTGCGCTTTATACAGTATACTCCACCTCAAGCCTTCCCTTTCGGTAGTGGGGCCATATTGCAGAACTGACTTGTAACAAACAAATAAAAACAAAGAGAATATGAGCTTGCAAGTTGCTTTGTTCACGACCGAAGCCAAAGTGAGCTTCTTTTTTTCTCGTCCCGCACCCCCACCTCTTCGCATTTCTTGCAAAATTTTCCGGCGCGTAACGAATGACTGAAGCACGGACGTTTTTTTTTTTTTTTTTCGTAATGAATGAGGAGACGAATATATGCGAGAGCAGCACTCAGAAGAAGCCTGGCGATTAGGCAGTGATAAGCGCCGCAATTAGGCGTCGCTTAAAGGTCAGCCTCTTCTTTTCACACACTGCAGCCAGAGGAGGAGGAGTGAGTGCATGCGCTCTAAAGCAGGCCCCGTACAGCAGCCGTTTCGCGAGCTAGTGGCCTACGCATTGGTCTTCCCTGAACTAACTGGTCCGTGACGGGGCCTGGCATCTCCATCGATGCCGGTTCTCACGTCATCGCGCGCCGGAAAAAGTAGATGAAGAGATGAGGTTCGTGGCGTGTCTAATGTCTTTTTAGACGGCGCCAACCAAACCTTGTAGAATTCTTAAAGTTAGAAACTTCCCTAGCCCTGAGTTTTCAAATGAACGAAATAAATTTTAAAAATGCGTGTGGAGGCCACATCAGTCTGTCACTGGTCTATGTATATTGCCCCGCCGCGGTGGTCTAGTGGCTAAGGTACTCGGCTGCTGACCCGCAGGTCGCGGGTTCGATTCCCGGCTGCGGCGGCTGCATTTTTGATGCAGGCGGAAGTGTGTAGGTCCGTGTGCTCAGATTAGGGTGAACGTAAAGAACCCCTCTGGCATTTCTAGCACCGATGCCATAATCTCCCACTGCCTGGTCTCCAGCCTGCTTCTTCCCTACCTTTCCGTTAAAGTCTCCCATTAGAATAGTATAGTGTATTTTTTTTACCTTACTCATTGCCGATTCCACGTCTTCATAGAAGCTTTCAACTAAAGCGTCATCATGGCTGGATGTAGGCGCCTAAGCCTATACCACCTTCATCTTGTATCTCTTATTGAGTTTAATTACGATACCTGCCACCTTTTCATTAATGCTACAGTATTCCTCTCTGTTGCCAGCTATGTTTCTGTGAATAAGGAACCCCACTCCATGTTCTCTTCTGTCAGTCAAGCCCCGATAGCAAAGGACGTGCCAATTCTGTAGCACCGCATAGACCTCATCTGCCCTCCTAACCTCAATTCGCAGAACGCAATAATCTTACGGATTTTGAATACCTTCTACCGAAAACAAGGAAACCGTAAGTGGGCATGGAGGAGCCCTAATGGCGAAAATAAGAACAAAAGAGACTTTATAATGAGTGCACACTCAGGCATCGTGCAGGATGTGGAAGTGCTTGGCAAGGTACGATGCAGTGACCGTAGAATGGTAGTCTCGAATTCGCCTAGACTTGAAGAAAGAACGACAGAAATTGATGCGCAAGAAGCCTATCAATGAGCTAGCACTGAGAGGGAAAGTAGAAGATTCAGAGTCTCACTTCAGAACAGGCACTCAGCTCTTATTGTGGAAACCAGCCTTAGCGTTGACGGAATGATTGATAATCTAACGAGTATCCTTTCGGAGTGTGCAGTGGAAGTTGGAGGTACATTACTTAGACAGGACACTGGAATGCTGTCCCAGGAGACGAATAACCTCATTAAAAAGCGTCAAAGCATGAAAGTGTCTAGTACGACAAACAAAATAGAACTGACAGAGCTTTCTAAGTTGGTTAAAATAGGCGTAAGGTATCCGATGTAAGAAGGTATAACATGGAGAGAATTTAACACACTCTGAAAAACTGAGGAAGCGTCAAAACAGTGAAGAAAAACCTTGAGATAGGCAGAAATCAGATGCATGCACTAAGGGACAAAGAAGACAAAACAACTACCGATATGTATATAGGATAGTTAAAATAGCAGAGGAGTTTTAAAGAGACCTGTACCTGTACAGTAGCCGGGACAACCCCGACCTTAATACTATAAGAACTAGCAGTAACCCAGATAACACCCCACCAGTAATAATAGACAGTCAGAAAAGCCTTGACGAGCATGCAAAGAGATAAAGCTGCTGGTGAGGACTAGACAACAAAAGATCTGCTGAAAGATGGAGAACAGATTGTGTTAGAAAAACTAGCCACCCTGTTTACAAGGTGCCTCCTGTCGGGAAGAGATACCAGAGTCTTGGAAGAATGCTAACATTATCTTAATACATAAGAAAGGAGATGACATGGACTTGAAGAATTACAGGCCGATCAGCTGTTCTCTGTAGTATACAAGCCATTTACAAAGGTTATTGCTAACAAAGTTAAAAAACATTAGAATTTAATCAACCAAAGAAACAAGCAGGATTTCGAACAGGCTACCCAACAATCGACCACATTCATACTATCAATCAGGTAATACAGAAATCCTCACAATACAGCCAACCACTTTACATAGCCTTCATAGATTATGAGAAGGCGTTTGTTTCAGTAGCAATATCAGCAGTCATGCAGACACTGCGAAATCAGGGCGTCGATGAAGCAAATATAAACATCCTGGACGAAATCAACAGGGGATCAACTGCTATCATAGTGATTCATAAAGAAAGCAACAGAATATCATCAAGAAAGGTGTAAGGCAGGGGGACACAATCTCCCCAATGATATTTACCGCGTGGTTACAGGAGGTTTTCAGAGGCCTATAGAGTGGGAACAGTTAGGAAAAAGAGTTAATGGAGAGTACCTTAGTAACATGCGCTTCCCCGATGACATTGCATAGCTGAGTAACTCAGGAGACGAATTGCAACTCATGATTACGGGGTTAGACAAGAAAGGTGGTTCTTAAAATTATTCTGCAGAAAACGAAAGTAATGTACAACAACCTCGGAAGAGAGCAGCGCTTCGAGATAAGCAATAGTGCACTTCAAGTAGTAAAAGACTATGTCTAGTTAGGGCAGGAAATAACCACGGTGCCGAACCATGAGATTAAAGTAATTAGAAGAATAAGAATGGGGTGGAGCACATTTGGCGAGCACTCTCAAATAATTACAGGTAGATTGCCACTATCCCTCAAGAAGAAGGTATATAACAGCTGCATCTTGCCGGTACTCAGCTATGGAACAGAAACCTGGAGACTTAGAAGAGTGTTCAGCTTAAATTGAGGACGACACAGCGAGCAATGGAAAGAAAAATGGTAGGTGTAACCTTAGGAGACAAGAAGAGGGGCAGAGTGGATTAGGGAACAAACGGGGGTTAAGGATATCATATATAGTTGAAATCAAGAAGAGGGATTCGACATGGGCCGGGCATGTAGCGCGTAGATAGGATAACCACTTGTCATTAAGGGTAACTAACTGGATTCCCAGAGAAGGCAAGCGAATTAGGGAGAGACGGAAGGTTAGGTGGGCAGATGAGATGAAGAAGTTTGCTGGTATAAATTGGCAGCAGCAAGCACAGGACCGAGTTGACTTGCGGAACATGGGAGAGGCCTTTGTCCTCCAGTGGATGTAGTCAGGCTGATGATGATGAAAGAACCCCAGGTGGTCAAAATTTCTGGAGTTCTCCACTATGGCGTCTCTCATAATCATATGGTGGTTTTGGGACGTTGAACCCCACATATCAATCAAAATCTATGTATATACGAGAGCATCATTGGGTTGAAATGTTATGAAGCTAATGTTGCTGCTACAACGGCGAGTATTAGCTGATATTTGCCTACACTGTAGTCATAAGTTCGCCAACGTAAGGAAACACTACCCATCATTTAATACAAATCAAGGCAACGTTAGTCAACTTTGAGCTATGTAGCTATATTTAGCCAACATTACTCAACTTCACCCAATGCTTACTGGCATTACAGCCATTAGTTATCTAACATTGGTCACCATTCGCTGGTATCAGTTGTGTACTATTTACTAGCTAATGGTTTGCGCAAGTAAACACAGGAGCTAAATACCATAAATGACAAATCATGGGGCGAGTGAAAGGGAATAGTTACACGCTTGTGTTTCACGGGCGGAGTTTTAAACGGCAAGGTACGTATTCGATCAATGTGTTTATTCTGTTCACGACATACAAGAAACTCACTTGACCAGCCGTACCATTTATCAATACGGATGACCTGGAAGCAGCACGGAGTTACCCCGGAAAACAGCAGCTCACCTCTCTGCACATATGTAACTTTAATCTGTGAGAATTTTGAATCCGCCTTCTTAATTAAAAGTTCTGCACTTACGTGTTAATGAAATGCAGGACTCTAATACCAACCCACATAAACATATAGTGGATGCCTCAGACATTTCATTTCATACTTGTTAAGCTTTCATTTTGTACTAGAGAGAGCTGTTTCAATCCAAATAAAATAAAGTTTATACCAAATATATGGCAATTTGAAACGATTCCACGTCCTTCTGAAAAACATCCTCGATACCTAATTATCTGTAGCGCTTACCGGTAATCACTTGTAGCTATGTACACTACCGGTTCGAGCTTCCTCAATAATAAATCTATCACAATCACGGGGAACGGAGCGGGGAGTTCGGACAAAGCATTGCATTGATTTCAGAAAGGTGACCATATGATCAAGGATGAGGGGCTTTATATCTATAAGCTGAGTATGTAAACGTTAAAGCTATTGATATAGAAACTGATGGGTACTTCTTGCATGTTTAACTATACGACAATTAATCAAATAATGATTGATTTCTTCTAAAGGACTACCCGGTTGTTTGCCAATCTCCCAGCGTGGATGTGGGCCACAGTCCAAGGTTCTACTCTATACTTTAATTGGTTGCTCATATTGAAGACAAATCAATTTATTTGTTTCTGAAAGGCAAGCTGGTCAGCTTTACAACTTTCTTCAACTGCATATATACAGCAATGCGATTTACTCTACGTAAGATCATGCATGCGGCAAAACGTAAAATGAGCGAGCTTAGGCATTTCAGACGCACCGTCGGAAGACTTGCCGGTCTCGTAAACTTGTCTATCAAAACATTCTCAGACTAAGTTCGGATAACTTCCCCCTTTCGTGTTATTCAACAGCAAATGACTGCACTCGACACAAAGTGAGATCCTTAATATTACACAATCTCACGGTGATGGTTACAGACACTACAACTAAGATGAATGGAAGCTCGTATTAAGCAAAGTATGGCATGCCCGCCGACACTGGCGCGATCGGAAGCAAATACGGAAGCATCACAAAAGGCTATGGATCCGTACTCACATGCCTGCATGGCTTTCAGCAGCGGCACAAGTTGTCACGCGCGCGCGGTGGTTCAAGTATCCATCGGACTGCAGGGACACCTCTCACAACGGTGTCGATGGACAGAGTTGCGCGTGCTTTGTTATATATACCTCCACCGAAGAAAGGACACACGGCCTACGTCGGCGTCCTTCGAAGGTATCTTCAGCTCAACAATCACAAAACGAGATCAGCCATCTCGAAAAAAAAAAAGAAACGTATCTTGCCAACTAAGCGCAGCACAGAAGCTGTCCGTGTCCGATTTTAATACGACTTGTCCACGCGATGTCTTTCTCGCCTTCTCGCTTACATTTTCTCCCACACACACTACGCAAATTTCTCTGTCGTGAAAAAAAAGAAGCGACAAGCCTCGATTCATTCATGCGAACCGTACACCCGACGAGACCTTGTGACGTACGTTAATAAGTTCCACGAACTCATTCAGTCATTTCCGTAACCTTGACCATGTTTTACAATGAGATCGGACCTTCGCGTATACGTGCACCTTATCCGGGCGTCTCGAGCTCGCAATTAAGAAGAACCCCGGAACGTGTGAAGGTCTACGACGAGCGCTGATCGTCGAGGCAAGACGCCTCTCATTCTCTCTTCCCTGAGAGGCCGCGTGTGTAGCGACAATTTGAAGCTCTCGTTGCCCGCAAACGGCCAGAGCGCGTAGCACGCCTCCGCTATGCTTTGAACCGACCGTTACACGGTGGCTGCTTTTTTTTTTTTTCGACGCAGCCTGAGCTGGGGCTTGTCCGGAAGCGTTTGTGATAATGAAGGTATCAAGCTTCCGCGCTTTGTTTTCGTGTTTCGTTCCCGTGGGAAAAAAAGGGATTATGAGTGGCGTGCGAGATAATGAATGCTCTTAATTAGCGTTGGGTTAATGAGGTCCGGCGAAAAATTGTTGAAACTCCAAGAGCACGTCTTGATGCGGCCTCCAAGATGCACGTGATCGGAGGTCACTGTATACATAGGCAAGTTCTTTCGTTGACAGCTTTCCCTTTCGCCCACGTCTTTTGGTTCCATACCAGAGCGTGATCTTTCGTTGTTTTTTTGGGGTCTTCTCTATCTCTGTGAGGCCCACGGGATGGTTCTATGCTCTCCCATTGTAGAGTGCAGAGTACTCAAAATCATCAACCACTTTTTCTAAACACACAAGGAATAGACCATTCTCTTCGACAGAAAATGAATGATGGAAAGACGTTCAGAACGAGACGCCTTTTTGCTCTCCCATAGTAGAATACAAGTTCTCTAAATCGTTAACAATTTTTTCTAAACACACTCTCTTTAGGATCCTGTCCACGGGATTGCTTCATGCTCTCCCATAGTAGAGTACAAAGTACTCTAAATCGTAAACCACTCTTTCCAAACACACACTGGTACTCTTAATCGTTACCCACTTTTTCAAAACACTCTAAATTATTTCCCACTCTTTCTAAACACACATTGACAACTCGGTTGATTTGGAAAATGGCGCCTTCTCTACATACACCGAGACAACTCATACACCAGACTACACTGTACGCTGAATCGTCGAACATTTGTTTTAAACACCGGTTCGGTACTCTTGACAAGCTTTGTCGGAATATAGCGTTCAAAGAAAAAGGTGTGCATTTAAAAAAAAAACGCCAACAACAGTTCGCGCTGTTTTCTTCATGCTCTGGCCTTGGTGGCAAAAAATATATGCTAGGCGGTTCTTGATGGCATCATGCATTACTCTGGCAGCTTTTAATCACCATTCAAGCAAGAGTCGCTGCGAAATAAACTTGAAACATTAGCGAACGTACAAATGGCGCCCGATTATGTTTCTTTTAATCCCCACATATGCATTGACCGAAGTTTATTCTGTGCGTAAATGCAGAGCCTTTTTTTTTTTGTTCTGCAGGGGGAAGTGGGGGGGGGGGTACTATCTAGTTGTTTTTTTTTTTCTTTCATCTCTCCCCGAGACTTAAACAATTCTTTTATCGTACCTTCCTGGCCATGGCGGTTGCAAGTTGGAGGCGAAGATACTTGGAGTCCGTGCATTTATAATTAGGTGCGCGTTATGAGGTAAACGAGATTTCCGGAGCCCTCCACTACAGCGTCTTTATAATCATATCCTGGTTTTGGGACGCTAAACCTGCAATTTAATTACTACTATATCATTACCTTTCCAGCTAAAATCAGCACGTATAGCCTGTAGGCGGTGTATACATGCAGCTGCTTCCTCAGTGGACAACCATGAAAGGCCCGTGCACGGGAAATTTCATACCACCTTCGTCACCTTCACTGATGTTTTACGTCACCTTCACTGATGTCATGTTTTACCAATTAACTCTCTCATACACTCACTCTGTGTACTTATTTCACTCAGAAAGCTTTTGTTTATGAAGAGCTGTATGACATTTTGAGTGTTATATTGAGGGCGTGCGTACGTAACTTATATAAGTCTGCAAGGTTGCCATTGCAATCTTCTCGACATTCAATGACCTGAAAAACATGCGCTGTTTAGGAAAAATTTTACGACTTAAAGAAGTTACAGGCGCCGTCTGATGGACACTAAACAAACATGTACCTGAGCAAAGATAATAATTAAACAAAACTTCTCGAGTGAGAAAGTATAAGAAAAGGCGTCTTGAAAGTTTATAAGGGACATTCATTCACAGTCATTTCAGAAAAAAAGAATCGCTCACAACAAGCCACACACGTAATGTGACGATTACTACGCGCGACTGCTCTGCGCTCTCGCACCCAAGCTCGCATCACCTCCCGCAATTACGAACACCGCTTTAAAGCTCACTTGCCATTGTGCGTCTCTATGTGTCGTTTATATGCGGACGGTTATGTGCTGTTTTGACGCCGGTTCAAGAAGATGCGAGTGGCTTCGCTTAAAGAACAGCAGTAACAAAAACACCTTAGGGCTTCGTTCTTGTATACGGTGTGACTTTAGAACGCTGTGGATTGTGCTACCCCAACGACAACAAGCACGATTCCGCGAGGTCGCGCATAGCAGCCGCCAGGGGACGAATTCATTTTCGGCACTCAGGTGCGGAGGAGAACTACCCGTGTTGTTATGGCGGTGGAGTGTATAGGTAATGCTACGCGAGACCTTTTTTTTTAATCACTTCTCTGGAAGTTCTGACGGACACGACTCGCTTTCAGATAAGTAAACTGAAGAACGCGTACAAGAGGAGGATCGGGATGCCAGTGGGAAGGGGAGGAGGCATCACTTACCGAGCGTGAAAATAGGGGAAAAAACATCTTCTGTATAGGTGGTGGCAGTGGTTAGAAGAGGGAGAAAGGCACCTAATTTCTGCAGCCCGGTCGGGAGCACGGCGCAGTGCCTGCTCTTCTGTATATGGTTTACATAAAGAGAACAGCAGCGCCAGGGCGGATGGGGAGGGGGGTGGCATGGGTGAAAAATTCATATTTCGGCTGACCCCTTTCCCGCGACCGCATAGTCAAAACACGACACATAAGTTACCGCCCCCACCCCTTACCAACCTTTCTGCCCTTATTATCATTGCTTATGTTGTTTTTAATTTTTGCCTTCATTAGTGGGATCTAGCACACCAATAAAGGCATAATTAATAATTAAGGCACAATAATATTTTAGGGCGTCGTGATGAAGCGGGGGAAGAAAAAACGTATTCGCTTTGCATGACCCACTACTTCTTCATTACACTTCGTGTGATGTATGTTAGATGTGCTCGCATACTAGCAGCGCTATAGCGGCTAGTGTTCACTCGTACTGATTGTCAAGCTCTATGCGAAAAGGAAATTATGTAAAAAAACGAAAATAATTCTGTCATGTTTTTATCGCCCTGACCACCAAATAGCTAACGACCTTTCTTTTTCGAAATATTTTGTGTTACTTGCTTTATGTCGCTATTATCAATCATAACAGCAAATGGTGGGCCTATAGAATGCTACGAGCAGTAAAACAGATACGGTACGCAGATATAGCGTACAGAGTAATGTATTCGTAATCGTCTGAAGCGTTTGATTAAAGCGGACACAATTAGACCTTAGCTCGAAAACCCGTCGTGCAAGGGAGCTTGTTAAGATGGAACAAATGGGGAAAAAAAGTGACACCGGGAAAGATTTGAACGAAAAAGTGCAACAGGCACCAGCCACCACCATACCCCATCGCAAAAAAAAATCACGCACACAAAAAAAACAGCAGTCAAGGAAATAAAACAGACAAAAACACGAAAACAAGAAAACGGAGAACATTTCGCAAGTATGCAGCGGACTGCATATGATCTCGGCCAAAAAGTCAGAAGAAGCTAGTCGAATCATAAAAAAATTATCGCTGAAGAAGAGCGCGAAAAGAGTAACAAAAGAAATTAAGAGAAAATGCGGATCGAGGATCCGAGAATCGCGTACGGATTCTATGAAGTCAGAAAAAAAAAAAACGAAAACAAGCAAGCAGTATATAAGCGAAGGAAGTCGTAAGAAGAGAAAATCGAGATAGAGAGAATACCGGGCTGGTCCAGCCCGCTTCCTGGACAAGCGAGGAAATGGGACGTTTGCGTGCTCGGACTTCGCGCCTTTGTGACTCCGGCGCCCCGCCATGCATGCACACGTAGTCTGGACGGTAGGCCGAGCGCGACTCGGCTGTTATCCGAGCTCGCCCGAAGGTGCCGGCTCCTTCATCTCATTTCCAACCTTTCTTTTCTCTCGCCCCCTTTGTTCTTTTTCCATTGGCACCAGTATAAAACTAAATTATTTATTTCGCCTTGCAGTGGCGCGGCTGCACTATAGGCTCACAGTCGCGGATATCATAACAGGCGTCCCGCGCATATAGAGCGCAGGGCTCAGATTTCCAACGTAGCACACCCGAAATTTATATTCCGGGTGTCACTTTTATATCTACCCCTCTCTCATTGCTTCAGAACCAATGATGATACCTGTAAGGATCAATATCCTGTAGAAGATATCGGACGTTGAAAGAGCGAACCGTGAAACTGTAATCAGATTTTCGAGTGTCAGCAATGTTGATATATAGTTTCATAGTTCACAAGTAGTGATTGATATGGGGGGGGGGGTTTAACGTCCAAAACCACCATATGATTATGAGAGGACGCCGTAGTGGAGGGCTTCGGAAATTTGACCACCTGGGGTTCTTCAACGTGCGCTCATATCTGAGCACACGGGCCTACAGCATTTCAGCCTCCATCGGAAATGCAGCCGCCGCAGCCGGGATTGATCCCGCGACCTGCGGGTCAGCAGCCGAGTACCTTAGCCCACTAGACCACCGCGGCGAGGCGTAGTTCACAAGTATTTATATAGGATTTTCGTGTGCTCGAAAAAAGAAATAGATCGTTCTTCAAAAAGCTATAGCAGCACCCTACAAGAGCACGTGGATTCCAAAAATGTTACGCAAAAACAACACGATGTGCTCTATAAATTTAAAACCTATTTTCTTTCTAGCCTCTCTCTTTTTAACCTCTTTGACTCTCTATGCACAGCAGTGTATACGATAGACTACTAATATCATTCCCTTGGGTTAATGTCGCTACACTTTTTATTTCATATTCCATTTATCATGATCATACTTCGGAAGCTTGCTTACGAATGTTGCATTTCAAGCCTTATCTTGCATGGCTCGAACAAAATGAAGTCGCTAATTTCCTAAAATCGTCGATATATGCCCCCAGCGGGATAGCGGCGGCAATCTATTCCAGTGGCATTACTGCCGGCGACCTCCCAAACCTGCAACCCTTCCGTAATTGACGCCTGTGCATTTCGCTGCATCGCTCGTTAATCCATTGGCAGCCACTTTGACAATGTTGACAGCGAGTGCACAGAACGTCACTGTGAAGTTGTAAGTATACCCGCTGCCAGAGTCCACATTGCCATATTGCAGCAACATTGTAGCACGCATACAAAATTTGACGTGAACGTCTGCATAGGCCTAGCTAGGTTTCAAAACGAAAAAAAATGGGGGGGGGGGAGAAGGTACATAAAAAAGTAGAAAAACAAACACGATGTTTCCGGTCAGGTATTCTAATCGGGGGAAAGATAACTCAAACATGAGGAAGAGGCGAACCGAGTCACCCTTCGTCATCTCTGTCCCATTGCCCCTTTCCTTTCCAAAGAAAAAATAAAGTTTTTACCTACCTACCTATGGGTTTGCGGTTGGCAAGGACGCACAAAAGAATAACTTCTATGTTTTATAGTCGGTTACAGCATAAAAATAAAAAAATACAAATAGAAGTACAAGCGCCGCCCCTCAAAACTGCGGCTCACCAGCATTCATCTGTGCGAGAGAGTCATGGCTACGCGGATTCCCTTGCAAACAAAAGTACTTTTTTTTGCTGCTTACACAAATAATACCAGCAATTATAATTAAAAGCTCCACATCCTTACTTGAAACATTACGTTTGAAAGAAAGAAATGTCGAAATCTCCGTGGAAGGAAATCGCTCAGGATATGAACGTTTTCTTTATAGGAAACCATTGGCACTAAGATGGTTTTTTAAACAAAATCCCAAATCTAAAATGCACGTACGGTGGCACCACAAACGTGAAAGTGCTGTTTTGATGAAGGACGCGTTTATTTCTGCTTCTCGCGGGGCGGCTTACGCTTTCCATAGTAGAGTACTTAGAGCTCTAAATCGTTACACCCACTATTTCTCACACGCGTTAAGCGCACGGATGGCTTTGTGCTCTCCCACAGTAGAGAACCAAGTACTCTAAATTGTTAACAACTTTCTAAATGCGAAGAATTTCTTAGCGAACTTCGGCGAATTTGAGCGTATAACTATCTATCTAGCCGCCTACGACTCAATACAAAACTTCGTATAGCATAACATGATTATATGAAGATCATATTTGGCCAGTCTAACATGAAAATCATGATATGTACGTCATGAATGTCATGATTTACATTTCATGGTCCTTGCAGCTCTTGCGGGTGGTTTCGTTCACATGGCATGTGAGAAAACTCGTATGTATGACATGATTGCATGGCGAACACAAGCGACAGACCCTAACATGAAAAATCATGACATGCATGTCATGTAACAACATGACTACCTGCCACGCTCATGACGTGCTCGCGGCCGTTTCGCTAGCGTCACATAGACCAAATTAGGCATTGCACTACGTGAATAGAGGA